>BJBW01010544.1:8674-33993 GCA_004320125.1 Scolopax mira | reverse complement strand
GAGCATGTCAGAGCATGCCTCTCAGGACTGCATCCAGGTACTAATAAAATGTCCTCAAAAAGAGGTAATTCTAGTTGTTTTAAGGAAAGAACCAAGATACTCAGGATGCAAATCAGAAGCCATTTCAAATGTTCTACTTTAGCTGAGTGTTTGACAAAGCAGGCAAAGCCACAAAAACATTGATGTCTCTTCCCAGCTTGTATGGAATCTGTGGAAAGGCCAAACACCAAGATAACTGCCTGGCAGAATCCCATCCTCAGAAGCTTTGTGGGCCAGGATATCTACCTTCTCACTGGATTTTCATCTCTATCACACTATGTAAACACGTCTCCAGAGATTTGGAAATCACTGGTTCCTGAACCTGTTTTCTTTGCATGAGCCAATGCAGAAATAAGGCATACACAGGATGTTGTTAATTATTTAGGCTATAACTGGTATATCAGAGTTGAGTTATTTTACTGTATAGAATAAGTTGTAATATACATTAGAAACTTGGTCTACTAGGTCTAGTATAGTCTGCAGAGTACTTGAGGTCTCCCATCTCAATTGGAGATTATTAGTAGTACAAAATGTGTCCAGTAAGCGGCTTAGCAAAATAAATATATGTAACTTCAGATGATTTTTGAAGTACACTACTTTAATATTGCTGAATAAACTAGAGATTCAATGAAGCTTCTGAAAGATATTTCTATTAGAACCTCAGCAATTTTGTCAACCTTCAAAAAAAAAATAAAAGGAACACAGCATAAGCTTAACAACAACCAAATAAATTTTATACTTAAAATCAGTACAGAGTCTCTCTATAACCTGATATACTAATCCTAAATTTTGTTTGCAGGGAGGAAGCTGAACTAATTTTATTCATTTCAAAGCAAATGTAATAAAATGCTGTGAGAACATCTATGTCTATTTCAAGACATCTGAAAGCCCATTGAAATCAATGAGAAAAATGAGATGCTTACAGTTCAATGTGTTTGAGCGCATTCCTGAATAATGTTGAAGCTGGCAGGACTTCACCCCTAGAGTTAATAGAAGCAAAAAGTATGTAGGCATTTCATTGACCTGAGATGTGCTAAAGATACTTTTATCCTATTTTGATCACTCAACACCATTGCCAGTCATGTTATCTTAGAATGTACTCATCTAAAATTAGTTTATACTGCTCCTTTGCACCCCAGTTAGGAAAGTTGTTTTTTTCTAGGAATTTTTTATTGACCCCAACATAATATCAGTCATGTCTGTGGTGTATTTAACTCCTCTGTTTTAATCTTTCCTGGAGCATCCTGTACATGTTCAGAAGACAAAAGTGAATCTCTAATTCTAAGCCGGTGTATAAAATACTAATTTCCTACAGCAAGAAGATGAAATCTCATTCATGCAATGAAATAACCATTTCTTACTTGAATTTCCTAGAGAAAACTTCATCAGACACATTCAGCTCTCCTCACAGGATGACCAAAATTTTGCAGCTAGGCAGTGGTGGTTTCATTATGCATTGGAGGCGAGTCTTGAAGATCTCCAGAGGAGACTCCACAACCTACCTGGGCAGCCTGGAACTTCCCAAGTTCCAGCTTATGCTCTTTGCCCCTTGTCCTATTGCTAGAAACCACTGAAAAGAGTCTGGCTCCAACATCCTTCAACCCATCCTTTAGATACTTAAAAACATAATTTCAAGACACCATAAACTCAAGGAAGGGGACAGACTGCCTGCTTTTACCTCATTCCCACAATTAGACCTGGCCAGTCTTTTAAAGTTTCCAGGTTGCAAAGGTATCCTGCTGCAGAGACAAACTTAACAAGGTACTATCACACACCATCTCTATACATTCCAGTTATTTTGTGGTAGCTGTTACACAAAAGAAAGGTAAATTAGCACAAGGCTTCTCTGTGCCGGCTGCTTCTCCCAGGGCAGACCCCCTTTGCAACAACATGCCAAGCCCTTGACTTCTTTGCACACACATGCACACACACACTTTGCTGCTGCCAGATCCTCTACCAGCTGAGAACATTTTGTGCAATACGATTGCAAGCCTTGTGGGCTGGAACAGGTAAGAACAGAATTCCAGTAACAGTACCCTAGAGACATTTCATCAGGTTAACAATGCACCAAGTGTCTGTTATCAACCAAAGAATATGAACCAGTCATATGTTTATACATCAGTAATTCTCTAATAAAATGCATTGAAACCTGCTAATTAAATAGCAAGCTGTTAATTATGAAGTGACAACAGTTGAGCGACTGCAAGTGTAATTTTAAGATGGTTTCCTACCTTAGAAAATTATTGACTCCATGTAGAATGAACAATCTCATTATATAAAACAAAATGAGGGCTTTTTTTCAGGGTTGAGGTTTTTTTTGAGGAATGAGGAATTTTAAAATAAGAGAGTCACTGGAACAACCTCTGCTGATTCCACTGGTGCCAGGTCAAAAAGATCTGTTACTCCAGCAGAAGAAAGCAAGCATTTACACATTACTAGAAATATCAAAAAATACCTCATTTGTCTCCATACCTGGGAATTGTGTCTATAGTTTGTAATATAAATATAAATAATATATATAAATATATATTACAAGAAAAACACCTTCATGAGCCTTATTAGAGTTCTTCACCTTGGGCTTCTCTATTTTTTTCACTTTAAGTATTGTATAAAGGAAGAGAAATTAGAAATATAATTTGCTTCTATTATCAATGAGGAAAGAAATGGGAAGGTAAAAAATGAAGATAATTTACAGCATCTGATATAGAGATGTAAAATATACAGTGAGGATACATTTCCCTGCAGGATACTGACACGTGTGAGCAAGTATCTACTATTTATCTTCTTTTTGAAAGGAGTCCCATATGTATAAAAGAATAAGATGAACAGTACATTAATGCATAAGGAATGTCATTTAAAAATAATCTTATCAATGTCAAATTATAGTGTTAAATGCTTAAATTTCACTTTAGGTTCTATGTCCAACTACTTTGGCTATCTTTTGCATACAATGTGGCATACCAAAACAGTCAGGCAGGGATACAGCTAAAGGTTTCTTTTATAGCTTTTTTTTTTTTAACCTCTATCTATCTTGTTCCAGCTGAAGAACTGAATGATGTTTTTGGAGTTTTATTCTACAAGGTCTGTGCAGTCATTTGCTACGGCTATCAAATGTCTCTGACTAGTGATAGAAAGCTGGAGTGTCCACAAAGTGAGACTGGACAGTCTAATTTACATGTGTAAGTTAATGATCTGAGAATTAGTCCTTGGTTCTTAAAGCAGAAGGGTCCCATTTCAGTTAAGGAGAAGCATTCAAATCCTGAATGCTGAAGGTCTACCAAGGTAAACCCAGTCAGCCCCAAGGAAATTCAAATGTAGCTGTATTTTATGTGTTGGAGAGAAACACAACGGCATACATGAGACTCAACATGGCAAATGGTGGTTGTGTGAAAGACAGACTGGGTTCTCTAACTGATAATGCTGCTTATTAGTTGTGCCATTGTCTTATATTAGAACCATGAAGCACTAATAATTCTTCTTCTCTTACTTGCAACAAACGAATCATTTGGTATGTCATATCTATATTCAAATGTATTCATCACATTTGAATACAGATAGAACACAAATGTTGTTCTTGACAATAAAATGTATTTATGGAAACCAATAAAAATTGGTTTTTTGCATAGCACATTAGATCATTCAATTCCTACAATTGGTCCAAAAAAATTAAATAAGGGTTTTTTTAATTACTAAAATAGTCTATAGGCTATATTTCTATGATTTGTGTGTCCATTTTCTTTAATTACTATACAGGAAAATGAGCCTTGGAAATTAAGCATAAGAATTAGGCTTCACTGTTATATATTTTCAAAGAAACTAGAAGATTTTCTTCAAAGTAAAAAGAAAAAATAAACTATTTGTGATCACCTGTAGCACTGGAGTAACTGCACTTAATTTCTAAAAATGTATTTTATCACAGAAACAAAGAAAACTGTGGCACCTCACTCACAGGTGGCAGATAGATTTCATTTTTCCAAGTCAGTTAGAGAAAGAGTCTGTACTCTTCAGAAGGCTAAATATGGTAGAGGAGAAATCTCATCAGACTGTACAGGGGGAATTACAGTTCCCAAGCTTGGACCAACCCCTTTATATCCAGAGCTAACATTTTTTATTTCAAAATGACAGAGCCAGCTGCACTTCTGATGTCCTCTCTGGACTGAGTACAACTGAGCCTGCCATGGACCCCAATGCTTTTTCCTTTGCTGGGAAAAGCATCCCAGATCCCAGCATCCCAGCATCCCAGCAAAGGATGCTCACACCCCCCGGCTCTCGGTCAGGGGCACTAAGAGCATTGCAAGCCTATCCAGGAAGATACCATCAGATTTTTTTCCTGCAGTTCTTATCTCATATGCTGTGACAGAAGGTGAACCTCATGACTTCAAACATTATTAAAACAAGGCTCTGGGTTGTTTTGTTTTGTTTTGTTTTGTTTTGTTTTTTAACAATAGTGAACGGTTTTAATGCTGAAGGAAGACTTCCTTTTTAATCAATGGTTTTGGGACCCTCAAAGGCAGTTCAGCATATGCAGTCAGCGAGTTGGGTACAACCTCTATACCTACTGCTCACAGAGAGGAGATGACTGGCTAACTTTGCAAGAACAGGCAGAGAGTGAAGTACATATATAATTTCTGGATTCACACATTCAACAGTCTCAAAAAAAAGCAATATGACTTAACCCCATACATGACGGACTGACAGCAGAGGGCCACTGAGGAGACTTGCAGGGCGACAGAAAACAAATATAAAATCTTAGGAGAATTTAGGTAGAATTTGTTGACAAGTTTACATGAGCAACTATAAAAATAAATTTTAAAAAAAGCAACTAATTAAAATGAATGTTTTAAAAAAGAGTGAGTGAAATATTTAATGATTTTAATTAGTGAAATATTTAATGAAAAAGACAGTCTGGGGACTTATGACCTGATCCAAATGAAAAAAAAAAGACTTGAAGGTTGATACACCTCCCATTTGATGCAAAAGTGATTAGCATTTATTTGCCCATGATTCTCTCCTATCTGATGATATGTGTTAATAGTCTGTCGTTGCTAAGGGATGTTGCTAAGCAAGGCAAGGCACAGAGAAGGTCAGCCACCTCTCCACTGACAACTTCTTGCATCAATTATTTTTGTGAACTACAGATTTAATTTTTTCTGAATATGCTGCAATTTTTTTTTTTTGAGATAAAAGAAGATTTATCACTGTAGCACAATCCAAACACGTAAAGACTGAAATCTTCGGCTGGAATTATCTCTTTTTCATTAAAACTTAATTTCCGTTCCTCAGCATTGCTGTGTACTCATCAGAAGGTAATAACCATACGCTGACCTAGTTTTGTTCAGTTCTGAAAAAATTATATGAGAAATGTGTCTATTTTTGGTAAAGAAACATTTTTATGTTTATTTAAATTATTTTAGCAATCACAATTTTATTTTATTTAAAGGATGACGGTTAATTTTAATTGGAAAACATAACAGAAAAAAAATTGCCTTTTAACAAAGCAGAAAATCAGGGTCCATTAAAAAGATGAAATTGAAAGACTAAATAGTTTCTTAAATTACATTCATTCTAAAACTGTTACTTATTGGATTCCAGGTTCAAAAAGGAAGTTTTTATGTTATATTCTTTTGAATTACTATCTCAGTTAACAGAATATGTCAACGTGTAAATGAAATGAGTTAGTACTGCTTCTAAACTCTCTATATAATTAATATAGAGAGTTTTTCTTCCATAAGTTTTTTAATGGTGACTGGAATGCCTTATGCTAAGGATATAGAATCCCAAATAATTTAAAAGGGGAAAAAATATTCTAAAATTCTCCCTAATATTTTTGTTGATTGCTATGAGTCATTTAAATCCAATATGAAGTGGACAGGATCACTGTATTATCATCAGTGATTTTGAGCTGTCACCTCAACAACCAGTCTACTCCATCTTATGCACATTCCTGTTCTAAGAAAGGTAGACATGTTTAATGCATGCTGATCAGCAACAAGTATTAAAACTTAGTTTTAATCTCTTTTAGTTTTTAACAGAACTATGTGAATAACAAGCTCCTAAGCTTTTTTTTTTCTCCAAATCACATTGTATTTGGCTTTTTCAAACTGTTCTTGGTAATTTCTTTCATAGTCTAAAGCAGAAATGCTGGTTTGGATCAACTTGCACAAAATACAGCTTCAAAGACACCAATGAGAGTTTTGCATTGTTGAGTATAGAGAAATATTATGAAGGAATTAACACGTTTTTATTTTTCAGTGGTTTGAAGAAATATGTGCAGAATTTTTTTTTATTTCTGTGGGCTGTAATTAGGTAAAATGACTTGAAATGGATCATTAGTTTTCTAAGTGATTCAGGTGAACATTTAGGTACTTGCAGCTTGTTAGGCTCAATATACTTCATCCTTAAAGAGACTAAATGAGAAAATTCCTGTCTCTCATGTTCTCGTGACAGGATGTTTTATCTGAATTTTCTGAAATACTGTAAATAAAATGTCTTTTCTATCTCCTTTTTAACTCTCTATTCTTCATACATGGACATAGGTATAATGCTGAGACTTCTGTTAGTACTACTACTATTGCATTCTTATTCATATCAGTATTAAATTTCCTAGCAATGAATAATGACACTAATTGATTTTTGTCAGGTGGAACATGTCACACGAATCCTTAATGGTACCACATGAGCACTGAAGAATTGACCTGCAGTAAACACAGCCCCAGAAATCATTTATTACCACTGTCATCCAAAGGAGAAGTTATAATGAAGGTGATGATCTACAAGTCTTTAAAAGGTTTCATGCTTTTAGAGATTTTTATATATCTTAAATTCAGTTTAACTTTCACATGAAATGAATTGCATGTCTCCAGAGAGGACTGGATCAACACATATGTATCATTTAGGATTTATCCTTTTCTAAAGGTTTAAATGGGACTTAGTTGCTCATTTTTACCCTATGAAGATGTGTGTTTGCACAGAATTTCCTAGATCAGAGTTGAGGAACGTTTTTATTTTTGACAGCTAATCAGATATCTCAACAACAGTGGTAGGTTGCATATTAATAGCCTGTGATGCCATGGGGAAAAAAAAAATAATACAATCATAATCTGTATGCAGTGAAGCTATACTCCAATCCAAATTATAAGCAACAGGTTGTCCATCTCTTCCTTAAAAAATACCTTAGTATATTAATTGCTAAAGTTTTACTGAAGACAAACTAACAAAGTTCCAAAAGGATTCATATTACATTGTTTCCTTTGTTTTTAAAAATATGGACATTTCAGAGAAAAATCAAGATATAAAGAAATAATAGCAAGAAAACTGCAGCAGAATGTATTGCAAAGAACAAAAACCTGCACTAAGCTAGTAAGTTTCTACAACAATCCCTCATGGTGTTGTTCTTCACAAAACAAAACAAAACAGAACAAAACAAGGTAAATCAGATTTCAGTCTTTGTGACAGACTGCTCAGGAAGGGAACCCACTGTCCATTGAGGAAACAAATAAAAAGTCCTCAGTGGATAGGTCTCCAAAGAGTCAGCTGATGATACTCTGTGATCTGTATCACATATGTTTGGATCTCTAATTAAAAGGGTGGGCCAGCGCTACCTCATCCAAAGGAGAGCTTTGCTGAGAAATCTGGGACAACAGTCCCATCTGTAATAATCATCAGAAGTATTTTATGTAACCAAACTGAAAGGAAAGTAAGCTTATACTGCATATATATTTTTCTTAAACTAGATTTCATAGGAAGAATATTTTTTTACTGAACACTCTCAAATTTGAAAAAAAAAAATCAGTTAAAATTTAAAGTCACAAATGAACAAGCTACTTTTCCATTATGTCTAGTCCCCATCTCCCTCTCTGTTGTGGAGCCTTCCTCCAAATTACTTTTCACTTAGCACACTACAGCTGGGACACAAACACAACATACTGTCCTTATGAAAGATGTGAGAAACATGGTCTAACCAAAAGCCTTGCTTACATAAGAATGGACATTTGAAGCACCCATATTTAATTCCCCAAATACAGTGAAAGGACAGTGTTTCAGAAGGTTAATGTTCACCTCTCTTGAGTCCTTTCCATTCAATGCAATCTTCTGGATAGGCTTTATTTTTTCTATTAAAAAATAAAAAATAAAAAAATAAAAGTATTTAATTTCCCTTTAACAGCCAGGCGCTTCCCTACCTTTTTTCCTTGACTCTCACCCTTGCACTATATTCTTGTAATGGAAATGGTTGTTATCTTTCAGTTCCTGAAGTAGGAGATGTTGCTTTTATACCACATTTAAGAGTCTGTACAGTATCATTAAACTCTTATGAAGCTATATGCCTTTTTTTTTTCCACTATAAAATAATAATAAAGTTACTAATGGAGAAGAGATGAGGAATTGTTTCCTTGTACTGCTGATAGTAGGGCTCATTCCTCTGTGAAGAGCAGAGGACTGCAGTTACTTGCAGAAGCTGACACACTGGAAGAAAATTACAAATGCAGTAGTGACATTCCTGACATTTCTGTGAAGGAAGGGAACTGTCTGTGCTTAATGTAGACCAGAAAAAGTGGCACAAGGGGAAGCAGGGAAAAATAGAAAACTCCACACATACACACATGCATATATGCGCCCCTCACCCCCAAAAAATCTAAGGAGGAGTGAAGTTTGGAAAAGGGGAAAACTGGTTTTTTTACTTAAAAAAAATACAAGCCTCCTGAAGCATTTGAGAGTCTTTCTTCTTTTTCTTTTGTTTTTAAAGTTTTACTCCTGTGATATAAACATCCCCTAGAACAGGCTTGCAGACAAGCAGCCCACATAGACAACTCCCTTAAAACAACTGCCTCAGTAGTTCCTAAGAATAGAGATGTACTATGAGAAAATCCCATGATGGAGAAAAAACTGTTCAACATCTCACTTTAGGGGTTTAGCTGCTAGTTTACATTTTGAAAGAAATAATTGTAATCCAGCCTTCTTAAGACTGTTCTGTCATTTAAGCTCTCCACTTACCTACCAAAATCATCTAGACATAATATCATGATCTTTAAAAGTAAGGAAATCGGGCCACTGGTAGAGATTTGTTAACTTTGCTAACATGGCATCAACTTTATTATTCTAGGACACTTATTTTTCTGTTCATTCAGAAATGGTCTTTTGGGGCATTCTAAACTTTCTAATCACATTCATACAAGACAAGTATTTTTTAATTATACAATTATTTTCAAATGTTTTTCAACATTTGCTTTTGTAGGTTTTTTGCAAGGAGTTTTAGATCAATTTGTCATGACACAGCATTTTCCAGATTTAACATACCAATACATTTTCCCAAAGGTAACAGATGTTTGATTATCAGATACTTTCTTAAGGATTTTCCACTCAGCTGGGGAAAACATATTGGCACATTTTTTAAAGAAATACTTATATCTTGTAATGGGCCTAAATTACCTGTTTCTTGTCTTCATCCAATTTTTTTTAAGTCTTTCTGTATTGTCAGTGTTCTTCCTCAAATTCCAACAAAATGGTAATAAAGTTTGGATGAGGTTATTGGGTGTTCCATCAAAAAACAGCACTTATTTACAATCGTTTCTTCTCCACCAGTTCTACCAGAAATCTGAGAATAGAATCTACTCACAGCACAACCTCTGCCTTGACAGCATAATCCCAGGATAAATCAAGTTACTATACGGCAAATACCTGTGACCTTCTGGAGCTGGTGCTGATATTTATGCCAGAAATGTTGGGTTTATGTGTCAAGGTTTTGGTAGCAGGGAAAGGGACAGCTTCTGTCAGAAGACACCAAGAGCTGTTTCAGTGTTGGGCAGAGCTGGTTCCAGCCAGCAATGCTGGTAGTGTCTCTGTGATAACAAATTTAAGAAAGGGTAAAAAATGCCATGCAACAGCAGCTCGGAGAGAGGAGTGATAATATGTGAAAAAAAATAACCCTATCAGTGAAGAAGGAGGGAGAAGAGGTACCCTAGGCACTAAAGCAGAAATTCCCCTGTCACCTGTGGTAAAGACCATAGTTGCCCTGTAGTCTATGAAAAACTATGGTGGAGAAATTATCCACCCTGTAGCCCACGCAGGACCCCATGCCAAACCCAGCAGCTGTGCTCTGAAGGAAGCTGCGGTCTGTGGAAAGCTTGTACTGGAGCAGGTTCCTAGCAGGATCTACAACCTATGGAGAGTATCACACAGAAGAGCAGGTTTTCTGGTAGGACCTGTGACCCAGTGGTGGACCTGTGACCCAGTGGTGGACCTGTGACCCAGTGGCGGACCTATGCTGGAGTAGTCCATTCCTGAAGGACTGCACCCCAGGGAAGGGGTCCATGACAGCACAGTTCTTGGAGAAGCGGAGCCCAGGGGTAGGATGCATGATGGAGAAGTTTGTGAAGGACTGTATCCTATGGTGAGGACCCCATGCTGGGGTAGGGGGAGAGTGTGAGTAGGAAAGAGTGGCAGCGATCAAGCATTATGAACTGACTGCAACCCCTACTCCCCATTCACCTACGCCCTCAGGGCAGGGAGGTGGGAGAAGGTAGAAGAGTTGAGTTAAGGTGAGCCTCGGAAAAAGGGAGGGATGGGAGGAAGGTGGTTTTATTTTTCATTATCCTACTCTGTTATTAATTGTCAATAAATTTAAGTAATATCCCCAAGTTGAGTCTGTCTTTCCCATGATGGTATTTGATCTCCCTGTACTTATCTTGACCCATAAGCTTTTCATGGCATTTTCTCCCCGTCCTGCTGAGGGGGAGGGAGAGAGCAGTTTGGTGGGCACCTGATGACCAGCCAAGGTCAACCCACCACAACTGTTGTTTACATTTTCTTGAATAATGAAAATGCACCAGCACCAGGATGTGATTCCTGTCTCAAAGAACTTGCAATACAAAGCACAAAACAATTACACAGACCACACTGGAAGACAATACAAAGATGATTAGATGGTCTACATTGTCGGACATAATTTTCACTAAGAATGTGTCTATACACAATTGTTGAGAAAATATTCCAGAAAAGTCAAAATTAGGAAAACTGTGTGCTTATTTATGCATATGTAGCTATACAAAAGAGTAAAATGGGGCACCTCTTCCTCCTTCGTGTTTCTAATGCTGCTTCTTTCTCAATCCAGCATTTTGCCCTTTCTGACACAGGCTTTCCCCAAGGCACCACCATCGTGGCTGCAGGGCCCAGCCGTGCCCTGTGGTGGGTTGGTTGGAGCTGGCTGGAACCGGCTGTGTCCGGCTCGGGGCAGCCCTGGCCGCTCCCCACAGAGGCCTCCTGGCAGCACTCCCTGACAGCCCGGCCTGGGCACCTGCACCCGGAATATCAGTATGAAAACAGTATACGTGTCTTTTCACTCTTCATTGCATAAATAGATAAACAGATAGTGTCTGTTTCTCACATAAATGTACGCAAAACTAGAAGAGAAGGAAAAAAAATCAGAGTAAAATGTACACACCAGGAGACCTCTCATCCTACAGAAATACATACACAGGGTAATTTACAACTTAGAACATAATTGTGAAAAACATAGATGTATAGGCATTCAACTTTTTCCACGTCATAGCCTGATCATTTTTATCTGTAGCCAAACTGTCAAGGTTTTATGTTTTTATTTACATATTTGTACACAATCACAGTTTAGGTGCCTTGGCAGAAAAAATTTCTACTTTCTTGTCAAACACATTCCTTTAGTAAATGTTTATTTTCTGTATGAACAAGATGTGAAATGAAGAGTTCTGTTGAAAGAGATCACTCCAGGTGATTACCTCCATAAATTCCCTTTTTAACAGAACATATTTCATTCCACTCAAAGTCAGAACAAAGCTAAAATGTCCTACAAAAATGCCTCACTGGTATTTTGCACTTTATGAACTGTCAGTGTGATATAATGTAAAATCAGAAACACATATATAACTATATCACAATCCAGTGGGATGGAAAATCTGCAGAGAAGGCATTGAAAAAAAAAATTAGAGAGAATGACAGGAAATATAAAACTGAATGAAGTATGTTACTGGTAATTTTTGCTGTTGACCCAAGACTATTTCTACTCCAAGTAGCTTTCTCCTCTTTTCTCAGAAATTAAAAGGAAGTCTGTTCCTGATAATAATTTTGCATCCCACACAGCTCATTGCTGCATGTCACAGACTGGCACTGGACAGCATGTCTGAGGTCTCTTGGAAGTCAGAGACCTTGCATTGCTCTGAGAGCACAAAGCTGGAAAGATGCTCCCTCTCTCCACATGGTGACCTCTCATGGCCCAAGGGCTTACCACCTGGCAAAAACAGACTTAAAAGCCAGACGCTTACATGGGGCTGTGCTGGGGACAGCAAAAAGTATTGGCAAAGTTACGTTATTCATTTTCTAGGAGACGGCTCTAGTTCATATGCTTCATATGCTGCTTTAAACTATGCCAAGCCCCAAGGTCACTGTAACACTGGCCCTGTAGTCTGTGAGCCATAACTAATTATTCCACAGTCCTGCTCTGATGCACCTATCAGATATCAGGTGAAGTAAAAAATCTGTTCCTGCACTTAGGCAGCATAATCTTCATGTCAGTAAGTAAAAAGATTTCCTGATATATGGTAACATTTTCATTCTTAGACATACTCCCTTACAATCCAGTGAAATAAAAGTTCATATAGCCTTCTTTCTAAAAAAAAAAAAAACCAACAATTTGATTTCCCTTCTCCTTCCAACTGCACAGCCTTGTATATCCTTTTATAACTTGGTAGACAGATAGAAATAACATTAATTCTTTCTAGTTGTAGACTGTTCAATTCTAGACTCTGAGACAAAATATGTTGTCATTTTTCTCAGCCTTCATTTTCTTATAACTGGTCTTTTCCCTAACAGGAAAAGAATAAAAAAGCCAGATTAAATGAGATTTACAAGATAAACGAATGTGGATGACATTTGGCCATGTCATGGTCATTTATGCTGATCTAAACCCAGATTCATTTCACAATCATGTTCTGGGGTGAGGTGATACCAGACTCTGGAATTCTGTCTGAACACAGACTGTCAAAGAAGGACAGGCCTGCGAAGGGAGGTACTGGGGCACGGCACATCTAGAGATGTTAAGAGCAAAGAAATAATGAAATAGGCAGACATTGGAATAGATGAGCAAGACCAAACTACTTGAGGTAGCAAATTTTTCATTTAAAGGATTCATTTTGTTCTAGGGGAAAAAAAGAAAGAACAATCTCAAATTAAATAACACAGAAAATCTCTTTCTATAGTATTTTAAACCTGTCTTTATTTTGGGAAGATTCCTACCTAAATTTGCTAAACAAAGGTGCATAGACAGTTTCATATAAGCTTTACAAAAAATCTCCAAACTTGTCAAGAGGTTTATTTGAACTGAAACTCTGAAATAATTACTCATCTTTCTAGCTTATTTAAAAATGTAGAAAACACTCTCTGTACAAGTCATGAAAGTTATTTGAAAATCCTTATTTGTATTTTAGAAAAGTCAAATGAAAAACAAATTTCAAATCTGTGTTTTACAATGTAATTGTAGCTCTACAAACATCAAACTAAATTATATAATGAAGAAAACGTCATTTTTTTCACATCAAGACCTGATCCAACTGGCATCAGTTTCAACATTCTTATATGTTTAGACATCATTTATAAGAGCAACACACTTTTTTTTTTCCACAGAGCTAATTGCAACCCAGCAATCATTTTTATTTCAGTAAACTTTAATTCAGTAAACACTGAAACATAGTCACAACTCTAGTCGATATTTTCATCCATTGTATTTCTTCCTGTCATATAACCCAAAATCAAACACTTCTCTTGACTCGTGTATAAATATGTTTATGTATATCACATGCTTATTAATAAAAAAACCCAAAGCAAATAAAAACCTTGTCTACAGGCTGAATTTTCCCTTGCAATGGTAACTCTTACACACACCAAACCAGACACACACACATAATTTTCAATATTGGAAAAAGATTTACCAAGACTATAGTAGGTCAAAAATTGAAAATAATGTAATTTTAAAATATTTGAACACTTTTTTATTTGCATGTGTTGATTTATAGGTTATTGTTCATGCTTCATTTAATTCACTCTGTAATTTAAAGCAGGTAATAGTTTGCTATGTCATCTGTTATCTCCTTTCTCAGCCTGTATGCAAATCTGTAACAGAAATTCAGGAGCATGAACTGGATCTCTCTTATATGAACTGAAACATCCTGAAAAATAACAATACACCAGTCTAGTGACAAATAATACTCCATTCTTTCCATGAATAAAGACATCCAAAGCAACATGCCCTGCTCATTACTTTATGTTAATAATACCATATACAATCAGGCAACTATAAGACAAAAAATGTAGGGTTTAGTTTTATTTTTCAAACGAAGGCGAGGTATTTTTAAAGCTGTTGTGGCATAAAGCAAACATATTTGTTAGACTTCTAAATGACAAAATTGGGTTCCTATCTGAGGAAAAAAAAAAAAAAAGATAACGCTCTAGAAGTTACCTGCAATGCACATCTGTAATCCACAAGCTAACCTAAACACAACTTCCCATGGATCAAAGTAAAGAAAATACAAAAGCTTCATGTGGACTCTGTTACAGCAATTCCTTGAAACTCTTTATACCTTTTCTTCTTAGTAAAGCCTTTGTCACCATTTCCCACACCATTCTCCAGGAGAAACTGGCTGCTTGTACAAATGTATCTTCCCTGCATCAAAAATTGTCTGTAAAGCCAACACAAAGAATGGTGTGGAGTTAAATCCAGTTGGCAGATCATTACAGGTGGTGAACTTGGGTGAAAGTGTCGATCTGCTTGAGGGGAGAAAGGCTCTAGAAAGGGATCTGGACAGGCTGGATTGATGGCCTGAGGCCAACTCTATGACACTGAAGAAGGCCAAATGCCTGGTCCTGTCCTTGGGTCACAACAATCCCATGCAGCACTACAGGCTTGCAGAATAGTGGCTGAAAAGCTGCCCAGCAGAAAAGGATCTGGAGGTACTGGTTGACAGCCTGCTGAATATGAGCTGGCAGTGAGTTCAGGTGGCCAAGAAGGCCAACAGCATCCTGGTCTGTATTAGGAATAGTGTGGTGAGTAGGACTAAGGAAGTGATTGTCCCCTTCTACTCAGGACTTAAATCCTGTGTTGAGTTTTGGGACCATCACTAGAAGAACATTGAGATTCAAGAGCGTGTCCAGAGAAGGGCAGCAAAGCTGGTGAGGGGTCTAGAGAACAAGCTGTATGAGGAGTGGCTGAAGCAACTGGGGTTGTTTAGTCTGGAGAAAAGGAGGTTGAGGGGAGACCTTGTTGCCCTCTACAACTACCTGAAAGAACGTTGTAGTGAGATGGGGATGGGTCTCTTCTCCCAAATAAAAAGACAAGAGGAAAGGGCCTCAAGTAGCACCAGAAGAAGTTTAAATTGGATATTAGGAAAATTTTCTTCACAGAAAGGGTTATCAAATGATAGAACAGGCTGCCCAGGAAATTGGTTGAGTCACTATCTCTGGGGTTATTTAAAAGACATGTAGATGTGGCACTGGGGAGCATGGTTTAGTAGTGGACTTGGCAGTGTTGGGTTTATGGTTGGACTTGATGGTCTTAAAGGTCTTTTCCAACCAAAATGATTCTATGGTTCTATGATTCTAAAATAGCAATAGTTCTCAGAGTTCTAATATTTGTCTTTGAAGTGTGGATGTGGGCAAGACTTCTCCAATCCATTAAAAACAAATGTGTAAGTAGTAAAACAACAGTGAATATTAGGTGAAAACCTGAATTTTGCAAGCAAAGGGACATTCTATAATTCCTTTTCTCTCAGATTCCTTGCTTTCTGCTATTAAAATGCTAAGAACTGAATTTATACTCCAATACATATTAATCACTAAGAAGCAACTGTAGAACAATGTAGAAGATGAACAGCATACAGAGATAGATACATGCATATGGTCTATTCTAGGACTTGGAATGCATCTAGAAATTGGAATGCATCATGTGTATAAGTCTACTTAAAAGGTTTATATCTATAAAGTGACACTCTTACATGCCCTGGTCTACTTTTCAGGAGTCCATGCAGCATTTCATATGTCTTCTCACTTTCCCAGTGTCAGCCATCATAAATTGTAGATCTTTTAGCTCTGTACATCTCCTTCATTCCTTTCCACCTGCACTTGTTGCCTGTCTTGTTGGGACCTGTCGTTTTTATAACCTTTTGGTTATTTCATGATAAAGACATTGTATTTTGACTTCCAGGAGTACTCTCGCTTTTATAGAGCCATTTTGACTGTATCTTCAAATTAACATTCAGGAAGCCTAATTTCAGTGCAGTGAATTACTTACATGTTGGCTGAATAGGAAACTCAGACTCTTAACTTTCCTAATCCAGCTTCAGATGGCCAAATAGGCTAAAATTTAGATAGTTAGAACTGTTCTTCAGCATCATCGGTATTCAAATGCTGTTAAATACATGCATGATATTCAATTAAGGTCTTTGCATCTACACAGAAGTTCAAATACCAGTAGACATAAATGTTTTTTAAAAATTCCTTTTACTTTCCAAAATAAAAAGTGGTTTTTTTAATACTAATAATTGTGAGAGAAATACATAGGACTAAAGAAAAGACAGTATTCTTCATGAGCTAAAGCCAGCAATGTCTGCAGGTGTTACAGTTTGGGGTCCTTATGTGAAATTAGAATTTTTGGTATACTTCTTAAAAATAATAAGGATCTATCATTCTTATTCCTTTTTAAGATAGTCAATTGCTATTTTTTGCTTAATTTAACTAACCCTGATCTGATCTTTATTCCATTCCTTTATTCTGTAGAGCTTCAGGTGATAATTAGATTGAAAAGACTTTTCTAAAGCTTTTAGACATACTCACTTGCTTTTGTAATTTAAATGTCAAAATCAGATTGTACTTCCAGCTTTTAGCTCAATTTCTGTGTGGACTTCTGCTAAAAAATCAGGGACACAATATGAAGCATAAATGAATAGTGATCTCATTTAAAACTTTCATATAGTATGGATTGTTGTCTTATTTTGCTTCAAAGGTCTTAATAACTTGCAGTAGTTTATTTTGCACCATTGGCAGATGACAGAATAACTACAGAATAAGAGACACAGTCTCTGTAGTGTTTGTGCTACCTAGTGAAATTGTTTGTATGATATTCTCATAAATCTCAACTCTACACTATTTCATGCTATTATTAGAGTAGTTGTAAGATGGTAGTGATTACTATGAATGACATTGTCATTTTTCTTCTCCATTGTGATACCTAACAATCCAAAAATGAAGGCAGAAAAAATTACTGATTTGTGAACTTGACATTTTGACTTGGCACTTTAAGGCCAAAAATGTAGAACATTTCTGAACTCAGTGACATTTTATTTTGTCTTAAACAGTCAGGCCTTTCCATTTTTTCAGAAGACCTGCTCTTAGTTGCATAGATAGTAAACTTTCTTGATTTTTGGATGGGGGGGTATATCACCAAAGCAGGAAGGACAGAAAATCTGTTCCTGCTGAAAGCAGCAATAATTCTATATTAACTAAAAAGGAAGCAAGTTCAGGGTTTTGAAATATGATGAATCTTGGCCCTATGTTATTCAAGTACAATGAAACATTTGCCAGAAGAAAACATTTAGGTTTTTATTTTCTCCTGCACACTCTTGAATGAAGAACTGATCAGCTCTTTATGTCTGAAGTGTTTCGCCAGAGCTGAACCCCTAGCTAGAGTTTTTCTTCTTTTCTCTGTTGGCTATGGAAGAAGCTTGTGGAATTAGTAAGTAAGACAACGTTCATGAAGTTTAAGGATATCCTTTTTCTCTTATCAACTCAAGAACAAAACTGAAACAAAAAAGGAAAAGGAAAAGAAAAAGAAAAAAAGGGTTAGAAGCAGTTGAGAGTTCCTCATTAAGCTTTATGCCCAAGGATGCTCTTTTCACAGTTACAGAAATTACCAAAATCACTGAGTGAAAATGCACGTAATACATCTCATCTCCCTTCTTTGTTTTATGACATAGTTATGCATTGGCTTGATTTACTGAGGACTGTATTTTAAAGTCTGCTGAAAAGGATAAGACCTTTACTTCTCTTGAGGCTCTTTAATGCCCTTGCAACACAAAATGTCCTGAATGAAGCACGTTCACCTATTTAAGAATTTTCCACACAGGTAGGGAAACCTCCAGACGCTACCAAACCTACAGCACAATCCTTACTGAAACAGTCCATCATCTCAGATGCATGATGAACACTTCTGGTCAATGGGTGAATGTTTCTGCAAGATTTTTCCAGTAACATGTTTTGATGTTACAGATGGCAAATATTATGATTATCCATCACTAGATTTATGTAGGAGATCTTATTAAAACTGTGTAGCTGAATTGCTGTTTTTTATATGTTTACATGTTGTGAGACTGCCTGCTCCTGATTGTTCAATGAACATACTTTTTCACATTTACAGTATTTTAAACCTTTGAAAAGCATGTTGCCTGAAGTTTCACTCATTACAGACAGCTGAGGGGGAGGGAAAAGTGAAAGAATAAATAATGTCATTTGTTTTCAGGCTCTGTGACAATACCTTCTGCACACATTTTCAAAATGCACACCCCTCCAGTGCATTTACACTGTTGCTACAACTAAACCACTCCTTTGGGGATATTTTGGCAGTAGTTGATTTACAACTAACAGAATAGGGCAGTACTTTACAAGGCTTTTCCAAATAATAATATGAAATGTATTTTACTTACCTCTGCACTTTTGCTTCTAGGCAGGCTAGCACAAAACTTAGCCAAAGCTAATTTAGTTTCAGGAACTCAGACTAGAGGGGTTGAAAGGTGATCCCAGCGTGGATGAAAGACAATATGTTAAGAAAGGGTAAACTGATTGTGAACATAAAGCAGATTTCAATGACAAGCAGCCAAGCTATCTTGGGAAAGAAAATTTTAAGGCCACATTTTATGGCCTGAGCTTATTTTGTTTTATCCTTGCTTGAAATCCAATTTAAAAACAACACACAGTAGAGAAGCATTAAGCACTTCCTATGTTAGCAGAAAGTCTGCTAACAGAAAGTATTGTTTTCAGTTCTGAGCTCCCTAGTACGAGAGAGACACGGGCATGCTTGAGACAGTGCAATGAAGGGACACTGGGACCAAAAATGACTGAGGGACTGAAGCATCTCTCCTGTGAGGAAAGGCTGAGACAGCTGGAACTGTTCATGTTCAGCCTGGAGAAGAAAAGACCTGGGGAGTAACTCATCAATATATGTAAAGGTCTGTAAAGAATGTGTAAGACTGAGCCAGGCTCTTCCCAGTGGTGTCTAGTGCTAGGACAAGAGACATTGGATGCAAACGTAAACAAAGGATGCTCCATCTGAACATAAGGAAACATTTTTTTAAACTGTGAAAGTGTCTAAGCACTGCCACAGCTTGCCCTGGGAGGTTATGGAATCTCCATCCTTGGAGATATTTAAGTGTTTGGACGTGGTCTTGGGCAACTCCAGACACTAGGTGACTCTACTTGAGGAGGGTACTTGGAACATGGGCCAGAGAACTTCCAGAGGCCTCATCTACTATTTTTTGTCTCTGTGATTCTGTGACTCTATGAAATGCTATGGAATTGGACTAAACCGTGCTAATTCCTGCATATGATTTTTTTCCACTGTTTTGGAGAACTTAGAAGTAACACATTTCTCTTTGAATGAAAAGTTGCCATTTTCACAGACTGCTCAAAATTCCTTCTTCATGTTTCAAAGAAAGCAACTACAAAAGAAGAAAATTATGCCTGTGGCCCTAATGACATATAAGCTTGGCACAAAAAACGTTATACTTTCCCTGTATTCCTAAAGAAACAAAGACCTTTTTGTGGTACCATTCTCACTGTGAGGTTACAAGAAACTTATATTTGATAATAGTGAAACCATTGGCCAATAAAACTGGTGAAAAATTCTAATTTTTTTAGTTTAAGAGATATAAAGCATTAGGTTTCTCATATCAGAGGATGGCAATATACACAAAAAGAGTGATTTCAATTTAAAATGTTATGTGGTTCACAGAACTCAAATGGAAGCTCCTAAGTATAGATAGCCAAGCCTTGACTTTGGATAGGCAATCAAGCAAGAAAACTGGTAGGAAAGAGGGATAGTTCTTATGCTTCTTCAGTATTAAAGATTTATACTGTGAGATACAAGAAAAGTTTTGTTCCCCTCTTTTCCTACTTGGAAATTACAAAACAATAAATGCTTCTGACTCAAGCAAAGTGAAGTAAATTAACTCTCAGAAAAACATATCACTTTGCAAACAAATGTCTTCAACTATGTACAGGCTGCAAAGAATTTAAGAGCCACATGAAGTGTATAATTTATGCCTTCAGTCCCACTGTAGCATTAGTATAAACTCTGAGCTTGTACTTTAACCCAGTATTTGCATTAAAGTCTAAAAATAACAGATTAGATCCCATGTGCATTCATTGTACATTCAACTGGCTGCAAACAACATCAGCAGATTTATAAAAGCATTGAAGAAATATTTCACACTAATTTTTGTTTCTTTGCATTTTACTGATTTGAATGTAAATTTTCAATGTCTTTGTATCCTGTTTGAAATGTAGTGTTTGAGATACTATAGCAAACAACTATGAGGGTCTTCATATAGTAAAAGCCTTCTGTAACTTTATAATTCTTCATTAAACATGATAATAAATTATTCTATTTACAGTTCATATGATATTTTGTCTTTTTTTTAATTTTTAGTTCATTTACAGTGTTGGTGATTTTCATTGGTAATTCTTTGAGATATTATTAATTCATGCTAAAAAAAAAAGGATTCATAATTCACTGAAACAGGCTAAACAAGCATGTTCTTAGTCTTGCTTATATTCCAAAATATAGGCCTTGCTCCTCACACTCATCTTGTTAGCATTCATTTCTTTCTTTTACACATAAATCATACAAAAATTCAGTATCTCAAGAAATTAAATACCTACGTTTACAATTTCTGAATAACTTTTGAGTGTTGGTTTGGAGTTTTTTGGGGGGTGTATATTTAAATTGTATATGAGAAAAATACAGAACCTGAACTTCATTCTCTCCATGTTCAAATAATTTAGATTATATGATTTAGATTATAAGATTTCTACCTTAATATTCCATCTTAAATATGGCATTATTTTGTCCACTATTTAACATCACCCGTAATTTACAATGTACTCTTGCACTAAGGAAAGAAATAAATACAAAATGGCTTACAGCATAAGAAGCAGATCAAATGAAAATTGATAGGATATTAAAACTTCTAGAAAGACTGAAGAAGCAGTTCATATTAAAAGATCTTACATGTTGCTGAATATTATCCCTACAGCTTTACATTGGGCACCTACAGTTTTAAACACGACACAAGCAGCTTTTCAAAACATGCTTAGGTCATGTGTTTTCCATTAATGTCCCTGAATATCTGTCTTTACCTTTCAATATTCTTTTAGAAGGCCCTTCTTCTTTCTCCCCTTCTATGTAAGATATGGTAGAAATAGTTCAACTGCCTGTGGAATTACTGAAGAGATTCATGCTGAGGCCAGCGGTACAGTAGAACCTGATGCAGGAACCCAATGATTCAAATCAGAGGACAGGAAGATTTAAGTCATTCAAATGATAAAACCACCTTTTCCTTTGTCAGTTGCACTAGAAGACCTTGACACGTGAGCAAAGACTGCTTTATTACATCTCAGAAATTGTTTTAGAATCAATTTAGTCTGTCTTTTTTGAAAAATTGCTCTCTTCACAGTGTTATTTCCATAAGTATGTGTTACACACTATATGTTTATCTCATTAAGTTTTATCCAACATTTTTTCTGCCTTCTTCAATTTTTAAAGTTTAAAATGTATGTTATATTTTCAAGTACATTTATTGAAGGTATGCATTGAAGAAAATTTTCATAAAAATACTTCCTTAATTAACTGTGCTACTTTTTATTGTCTTTTTCAATCAAAAAGTTCTTGCTGCATGAAGATTCCTTTCACGGCCTCTGAAATGCACTATAAGGTTCATGCTATGCCTAGAGCAGACATAGTTCCCTTCAGGATCTGAAAAAAAATTACTTATGAGTAGCAGCAGGTGACAAAACTTTTGTTGAAGTGATAAGCAAAGGCTGATTAACAGTGATTTTACCACAGCCTTTTCATTAGTAAATACTAACTTCACAGAATCAAAAATTACTTTCAGGCACATGTTGACTTCAAAGAGGGCAGAGGCTTTATCTGGTCTTTGATGCCCTTTTTTGGACTAAAAAGAAAAGAAGAATTCTTAAGAATAACCACTAAACAAACCATTGAAAAACCAAGAGCTATGTTCAAGTGTCTGTATTTCCCAGATTAGAAAGGCGGCCTAAGCATGCGTTCCCTACAAGATAGGGGAAGACTCCTCTATTGTACAAATGGCTGATTTCTGTAATGGGGAAAAGTGTTCATCTTGGCTTCTAGCTTCTTGTTCTTGCTATGGAGTGCCTGGTATTCATCACCATGCAAAACATATTCCAGAAGTCTCAAGAATATCCTTATACAGTGGGAGAACTACTTTTATATAGCTACTGTAACTAGGGCAAAAAGAAAATTATACTAATATAGAGATGTTTCAGCAGAGGAGGGAACAGTTTCAGTAGCATGCCACAACTGTAAACATGTAGAAACAAGTGTTTCCTAAATGAAGCAGTAATAGTTGTGCTATTTCAACAAGCAAATCATGGATTTTTTGAGTTGTGATTTCCACTGAAACACTGGAGCATGGAAGAGAAGTCTTCCAATTATTTTAAAAAATGTTTTATAAGGGCATGATTATTTGTGCTGCCTTAATATATTTTTTTAATTGCTAACTTTAGAGTGATTTCATCAATATTTACAGTCACACTTCTTCAGATCTACCTGGATGATGTGATTCCATGATCAGGATTTCTGCAGTATACTATAAGCCTTAAATAGAAAAAGGGGACATTGTGTTGATGCAATCATGTGCACATACCAATTGCCATGAAAACAAACTGCTCAAACATAGAAATAGTGCTATTTAGGATGTAAACATACAGGTAGCAGTGTCTGTAAATATAACATTAAAAAGACAAAATAGAGCCTCTTGGGAATCATTCATGGAAGGATTCTTTTTCTAGTAATGCTGTTACAAAAACAAATTAAACAACAGGTGGAATATAGGTAAGTGCTAGATCTAGCAGCACTTACCGTACTGAAAGCAGTACAGTATATTAATAAAATATGCAGTAAGTTCACAAGATGTGTAGTATATTTACTTCTAATACTTTAAGATACCAAATGATGTAATATATCCAGTTACGTGGCTATTGTTGAGATTAACTCATAAATATACAGTAGGAAACAATTTATTTCACTTCTTGTCCAGCTGTTCTCTGGAAAGCAATTGAGTTATAAAGAAAGCTAGATGGAAAAAAAAAAAAACCAAAAAAAACCCCAAACAAACTAAACCAAAACACAAAAACCCAGAAAGTCTTATAATACGTTATCACCAAATTTCTTTCATAAGGATATGAGAAGAGCCATATTGAGATCTGATATGAAGTGTCATTTCAAAGATAAAAAGGGCATTTAACTGAATGTTAAAAATATTCTTGTTCCTTGTTTCTAAAAATTTCCTGTAAGTCACTAGGCATTCACAAAGAAGCGTGAAACACACACAACTTGCCATACATTCTTAGCAAACTAATTTTTAAAAAGTAGAGTCTTGCTTTCCTCCTTATTCTGCATAATGGTTATGTACAATGACCCCAGTGTTGCACAGTGATGTCTGCACAAAGACATCCAAGAGAATCTTGTCACCAGCCCCGGTTCTTGGTACAGCATGGCAATGGAAGCAATGAGACATCAGGGAATCATGGCATGATTATTTGATGTTACCAGTAACTTCATCTACTGCAATGCCATTCTGTGTGCAGAGAAATTCCTTCAGCTGATGTCCAAAAGCCTTTGGAGAAACTCCTGTACTTTATTCCACTAAAGCTATCAAATTCCACCCACTCTGTTCCAATTCAATTAAAGGACAGATGTACTTTCAGAAATACAGGATTAGTTTTTTTGTTTGATTGGTTTTAACATATGTCCAACCTTCTGCTTTCTGCAATATGGAAGATTTCCAAGAACTGTATCTAAGTTTTGGATCTAAATCTTTTTTTGAAGTTGCTCAGTGGTCACTCTGTTGTATTACATAAAACCAAAAATTACTAAATCAGGTGTGGTTAGAAATGTGCCAATCAGCTATTGACATTGATTAGTTAATGATAAACATCTTACTTTGTACAGGAAAAGGCTAGATTGGGTACTAGTCCTACTTAATACCCTTAGTTGTACCTCACAGACCCTGTTGATCATGTCTAATAGTACATTGATAGCCAATGAGAATAAAAATGCTAACAGATGAAGGATACGAATAAACAGATGGTGAATCACAGGTCAGCACTTTTTTCATAAAATGATTACAGTAAAGTTTACCCTGACTCTGAAAGATGATAGACTTCTTTCTAGCTTTCCTGTGGCTAAGTATTCTCCTTTTTTTTTTTAATGTAGAGAAAAGAGTATAGATAATTTCATGTCTTTCACCTTATTCATGTTTGTTCCTTTGACTTCTGTGGTTGGATACAGTTGTCAAAAGTTTCCATGTCCCTTCAGCAGTTGTTTTGCTTCCTGATTTTGTTTTTCCATTGATTCTTCATTTTAAAATGCTCATTGGCTTCTCACTGTGTTTCCTAGATTGTAAACAGTGTCATGAAAAAGTAAACAAAAAAAGAAAAATACATCTTTATTTATTTTCTATATCTAAAATGTAAGTATTAAAAATAAGGAGATCACAGACTTATTTAAGGATGTGCAATTAACAAACAAATGTGCGTAATCCTCTTTCACTATTCTGAACTTTAATACTAGAAATCCTTTTGAAATTTTCCATATGACTAGTATGATAATGGTATATTTCCCTACAATTTACATATGAATTAAATACAGCATTTACAAACAGATAAAGGTTATTGAACATTACAGAGGAAAATTTTCTGGGCCTTAATATTGTTCCACACTTAACACTAGAAGAGCAAATTTATGGAGTCAAGCCCCAAAATAAATAAGTGAAATTAACATGTTCATAGTGGTAAACCATTGGCTGCAAAACATCATTAAAAGTATTTGCCAATTTTCAAATGCTAAACCAATATGCGTATAGAATCATAGAATCGTCCAGACTGGAAGGGACCTCCAAAGGCCATCTAGTCCTACCCCCCCACAGTCACAGGGACACCCCCAACTAGACCAG
>BJBW01010543.1:86043-140199 GCA_004320125.1 Scolopax mira | reverse complement strand
TGTCTTCTTAACTTGGCCATAACATCAGCATTTTTACTTCTAATACACTTTCATCCTCTTTAGCTGGGTCATTTTTTATTGCTATTGTTCTACCTTTCATGGCTAATGTGCTATCAGAGGAAATGCTGAACTTCTGGTCTTTGCTCCATTTTTCACCAAAATGAAAACCAGAATGAGAAAGAAGAAAGTCAATCAGAGTATAAGATCTTTCTCCTATGATCACCTCACCAAAACTATTACAGTAATCATTTCCTTGGAGTGTAATGTTACTCTATTTTGAACTGAATTGCTCCAATTTTTGGTTATGGCCAACATCTGTTCTTGACTGTTTTTCATTGTTAAAAAAAAGAAACACATTAAAGCTTTTTGTTCCTTTAAATTCAACAACTGAAAATCTTCAGTTCCATGTGTTAGAGAAACTAGAGCTAGAGTCTTTGTTCATCTGAAAAAAACATCTTTTTCTAGTCCTGAAGCTTGTGAAGTGTTTTATACTTGATTGAAATAAACAAAGCACATCAGGGAGGCATAGAAATGCCTAAGGAGCTTGTGATTTAGAAGCAGTGACCACAGTTATTACCAAAGCTGGACAAGAAAATGACTTATAGATTCAAGAATTGTTATTGAAAATTCAAAATTAAAAGCATTTATAAAATTAGAAGTGTTCCAGCTGTTTTTGATTTAATTGAGCATTTGGGGGGAAAAAAGATTGAAATGTTTTGATCTGACAAAATCAAAACATTTTTATTCATTAAATAGTTTTTAGATAAAATCACAGAGAATGGGAAAACGAAATTTGGAAAAATCTCTAGCCCCTTACTTTCAAATGGGATGACATATTAATTTCTTGACATAAAACTTAATTTAACTCGATAAGCCTTTGTGAAATACTTTTATAGTTGCTAATATCTTTTTTTTTCTGAGAAAAGTTTCTGAAGGGCAACATTAACCTACTTTTCTTCAGACCAAGACTGAAAACAATGCAGCATGTGATACAGGCCCTTAAGTAAACACCAGTTGTGATGTTATGCTTTGCTGACATCAAAATGTATTAAATCTGCAGGAAAGACTTGATTCAAGTGATTTGAGACTGCAGGGAGTTCCTGTAGGGCAAAACACCATGGGAGAATATGCCTCTGAGTGCAAAATCTGTTCTTTTCTTCGAATCTTTTGGCTCTCAAGACTCAAGAGACTGGGGAGAGAGCTACCAACACCGGTTCAGAGTGACCATTGAGATGGGACTGGCCAAGGGATGTCCTTCCTGCCCAGCAGCAATCTCACTTGGCAATAAAACATCAAGAGAAAGCAGCTCCTGTTTTTTCTTCAATACCATTTCTCTGGTTCTCCCTGGCAGTAAAATCAGGAGTCCTATGCCCATAAAGCTCGTGCTTAGACTGGCTACACCTGCTCTGTGCCTTTGCCAAGAGCTGGAGGAATCCCAACACAGTTGGTTACGTTACAGCACACGGGGCCATTCCTGCCCTTCTTACAGGTCTCTGCATTTTCCTTAAAAACAGCCAGCTCTTTGTTGCACTTCGGTATAAATCTCAGAAGCATTCAGCATCAGCTACCTCTAAAATAAAGCCATGAAAAGCAGAAGAAATCCTAATTCCCTTGATGTTGTGACACGCCCAGCAGACATCTGATTAACATGACAGAGTTGTTTAAATCCCCCAGGCTTTAATGGAGCTCTGCCCATGAGCCTACTTAAGAGCATATTTTTATGGCATCCTATGGTGGTTGACGTGCTCCTACAGGTTGCTTGGATATTTACTTTGCTTTTCATTATGTGTACTTCGTGACAGAAAGTGGGATCCTAGAAGGCCTGGGAAAAGTTTGAGCCCATCATTTGTAGTAATATGAGAAGAAAGAGGTTATTAAAATTACTTAATATCTGAGCCATTTTAAAGTAATAAGCATGAAGCTAATCTGTTTTTGTTGTTATATTACAAACACATTGTATTTACTATTCAGTTCTAAATTTCCTTTTCTGGAAATACCAGCTTCTGTTAGAATTGGTTCCACCCCTCCCAGCCAAACCACCAGCCAACTCCCCAAAGAAGCTTCACTGGTTCAAAATTAATTCTTGGCATAACTTCCACTAGAGCACAACTCAGACACAGAGTGAATTTATCCTGTTAGCCTTTTTACTCATAGATTTATGAGTAAAATCATAAATCCAACCTCTGTACAACTAGCTTGTTTGTTGCAGAGTTACGTCCATTCATACAAACAATGACTCTGATATGGTCAAAGTGTTGTGAAACTTACTATTCTTTCTCTGAAAAGCTTGTAGTAGTGCAAGTGGGGAAATGTCAGTCTGTCAGACTGTCTTTATGTTGGTTATAATTGATGTGTTTATAGCTGTGATGATAAAATTCCTTAACTTTCTACTGGTGAAGAGTTTTCTAATCAATACAGAATATAGTCGGGTTAAGAAGGCTGCTCAGCACAAGAGCAATGTCTTTGTATTGTGATAGGGAAAATGTTATTACATGTTTGTTTTTCTCTCTAGGGTTTCAAGATGTGCTGAGCAATGGAAGAACTTCTCCTGTCAAATCCTACAAGAAGCTACAAGGCTGGTCTAGCGATCAAAATAAATGGAATGACAAGCTTTATCCTGTCTGGGAAGAAGGAGATCCCAGATGGAAAGACTGCTGGAAAGGTGATTGCACACATGTAATTCAAAGACACAGAAAATTGGCCAAAAATTCACTTCATTGAAGAGTGCAGGTGCTATAGTGTTTTTTCACAGGTGCAGTATCCACCACTGCTGCAAGGACAGCAAATTAGGGATGATTGGCTTTGATACCATTCCCAGTACGTTGCCTGGGGGAGCAGAACAGTGAGTTGTTACAGTAAATGCCTTCCCAGGACTCATAGTCTCAGATATTAATACTTATTAAGAACTACTGATGGCCAGGGCTCTAGGACAATCCATTTGATCTGAAACATGCCCTCGAGGACCAGTAGGGCAGTTGGGCATTGTGGGCTTCAGTTTGACAACTTGGGTGAAGACCAGGTTTATTATCAGCAGGTCTGAGCTGAGGTCTAAAGGCTGTATCCCTTGGGAGAAACAACAATATTCTCCTTTGGAATATACTGACCCCCCATGGGTACAAAAACACTCTTCACTCTAAGAATGAAACGATGGGGGGGATACGATGATTCCCTCTGCTCTAAGCTGTGATTTTGGTAAGAATCCAAGTGATTTAGGAGCACAAAACCCTTGGAACCAAAGGACTCGGTACAGCATTTCTACTGTAAATAGTGCTCGTTAGAAGATAGCTGCTGCTCTGATGCATCTTTTACGGCAGTGAAGACCAATTTTCTTTTCTGCAGGCGGAAGGGTGACAGCCAAATTGGACACTGACAGCCCAGCACTGGTAGGATCCAACATGACCTTTGTTGTGACACTCCGGTTTCCCAAATGCCAGAAAGAAGATAGTGATGGCAACATAATATACGAGAGGAACTGTACCCAGGGTAGGTAATGGCAATCTCCCAGCACCACCAGCCTGTCTGACTAAGGTGAACACGTCATGAAGCTTTGAAAACATCAGAGGCACATCCTACAAACAACAGCCATGTTGCTTTTAACTCATACATATACTCATCTGTAACCTGTACCACACCAGTTTCTTCCCTCAGAAGATCACCGTGGTATTTTTACTGTTTTGCGCCCGCTATATATAATGACCAGCTAATTTAAAATTTGCCTTTTCCATAAAATTACCTTCCCAAACAGTGGTGTTAAATTAGCTTCCTATCAAAATTGTTACTGCTTTTCAGGTCAGTCACAAGGTTGCAGAGTCACGCTGTTTTCTCACAAATTTATAAAATTCAGATTTTTTATTTCAATTCGGAATTGTAGAACTCACTAACCATCATCTGCATTTTGAAAAGCTCTCAAGAAAGAGTAAATCTCATATTCCCACATTTTAGTAATTAAAACCAAACAAGAAAATAAATAATTTTAAAATCAAGCAATTTTTTTCGTCAGAGAATCACCTTTTTCATCGTATTTATTATTACATGGAGCAAAAAACCCTATCATAATTCCAATGCTTGAAGCTGCTGTATCTAGAGTGAAAAAAGCAGTTGTACATTTCTCCCTCTGAATTCATAAATGTTCAACAAATTGTTTTATTGAAGAAAACAATTTCCATTTCAAGCCATATAAGCAAATTTTTTTTTTATTCTCAGTTCCACTTTTTGACTGTCTAATGTTTTGTTAACTGCTGATATCCATTCTCTATTAATGTCTGTTGTGCTGTTTGGGGAAGGAAACTGTCTTTTTATTATTCAGAAAGGAACTGAAATTCATGTCTAAGTTACTTAAGGGTGCCACAGAAAACTTTTCTGACAAAACAAAGTCACTTCCTCACGGTGCTTCCATGGCTACTATTTCTATTTAAAATTTTAGACTCTGCTTGCCAGATGTTCAGGTAGCCCCACCAACTCCAGTGAACAAGCAGTGTCCTGTGTAGTTGACAGCAAGTTTTGGGTAAGCAATTTTATATTGTGTCGGGCCCATGAGAGAGTAAAAATTAGTTTCTCTTCTAAATAAAACAACACCAAGCCAGAACAATTCAGGATTCACAATCTTAGAAAAAAAAATGAATGCCAGCCTACAAATACCCCAATTAACCTGTTGTTTAAATGCACTAACTGCTGTAACTTGGGGTGTCAGCCTCATGTTTGCTGGCTTTCTGCACATTTCTTAGTTGGCCAGGAACGTGTCCTATTTCTACCCGTAGATCCTCCAGCTTCTCAGGATCAGCAACTCTATGTCTACAACTGGACTGAATGGATCGACAGCTGTGGCTGGGAAAACTGCACAAGCAACCACAGCCACAACGTATTCCCAGATGGGAGACCTTTCCCTCATCATCCTGGCTGGAGAAGAAGGAACTTTGTCTACGTGTTCCACACATTTGGTTAGTGCTGCAACACATCCCTTGGCCTGGCTGGTGCTGCAAAGCTCATATTCACTCCGCACACTAATTCATTTGTTGAGTATGTTTAATTAAAAATCATTTAAACAGGATTCCACTCTCTTGAGTGGAGATACTGAATTCATTCCCCACTTTCCAGAGAGGCCATCATCTGCTTGGTCCAGAAATCATGGATTAACAGGAGACTCTCTTTAAATCTGCATTCACAGTACTACCACTGAAGACAATTTCCTCTCAGTAGTACTCAGGGTCCTTTTCTAGGAAAGCAAAGGTCCGAGCAGGTCGGTCAGATGATTTGTTGACTGCTCACTACCACTTCAGAGTCTTAAATTTAAGAGAGGCCATATCACTGTATATTTTCAGGTCAGTTTAATGCTGCAGCACTTCTTGCCTCTGGGAAGGTGAACACTGCCACCGACTGTGTGGTACTGATCTGGCCACAGATGTTGACTTTCAGGGTTTCCAGCTCCTCAGTATGTAACAGTTGGGCTATTCCTGACATTGTCTACATACTGTATCTTAGTATCCTAAGTTAAATTGGCTAAATCAGTATTATCATCAGTATCAGCATGGGTAATAATAATAATGTCCCAGGTTTTATGTAGAGGTGATATTATTTATCTACCTTAACCCCCTGTTACAAGGACAAATAAGCAAATGCATACGATGGGCAATAGGATGTGAAGCAAAAGGTTTTATACCTTCTTGCTACACTGAAAGTGTACAAGCACAAGATCACTCAAAATGCCTAAGAGGTAGCACCATCCACTACATCATCCAGATGACTTAATGTAATGTAATTGCTTTGGAAAGATGCAGGTGCCTTGGCAATTTTTTCTCAGATGAGTAAAATTGGGGACATCTTTCTGACGCCTTCGAAAACTGGAAGACAATTCTATACTCATCTTGATTTAGACAAGCCCAAGGTTCACAGAGATATTGCTTCTCTCAAAACAACTGTCAGCTTGGCTGCAAGGCAAACCCTACTGTGAGTTCCTGTTCTGTTTCAGGTCAGTATTACCAAACCACTGGACGATCTTCAGCCATGTTTTCGGTCAATACAGCGAATATCACCCTGGGGCAACACGTGATGGTGGTATCCATTTACAGGAGAGGGCACTCCACCTTTGTTCCAATCACAAAAGCACGTGCCTCTTACGTTGTAACAGGTGAGCATGCGTGAATAAACTGTAATAAAATACTGGGGGTGTTTATGTTTAGGTGTTAAAAGAATTCAACACAAGCAAAGAAGACATTGGCCTGAGAAAGGTTTGTAACGTGAATGGGGAATCTCTGGTGGTGTCATTTGTATTTAGCTCAGTTGTGACACCTCTACCTTGAGGCGAGAAATGATTTACGAGAGGAAATGCAATCTTCCACAGATGCCCAGCATTCCTCATTTGTTCCCATGCTTTTCTGGGTAACTGTTTCCTACTGATATTCAGTCCTCAGATCAGTAAATCAAATTAAAGCAGAAACCTGTGTTAATGTCTCACCCTCTGACTGTTGCAGTTCCGGGGCTTTGGAGCTGTTTGTTGTTTGCAGCCAGGGTCTGTATGCTTTATTTATTTACTTCTTTTTCCCCCCCTCCAGATAAAATTCCAATCTTTGTGAGTATGTTCCAAAAACATGACCGCAACATCTCAGACTCCATTTTCATCAAAGACTCACCAATCACCTTTGATGTGAAGATCCATGATCCCAGCTACTATCTTAATAACTCTGCCATCTCCTACAAGTGGAACTTCGGAGATGGAAGCGGCTTATTTGTAGCCAGCAGCCCCACTACACCTCACACCTATACCCTGCAAGGAAACTTCACTCTGAATTTAACTGTCCAAGCCATTATACCTGTCCCCTGCAGGCCAGTAACACCCACGGCACCACTGCCCACCTCAGCAGGTAAGAGTTTATTCAACAGATATGAGGAGCTGTGGTAAAACTCGACATTATGGTATTTTAAGTTCATATTTTCTGAAGTTTTACTGTCATCAATGAAAGAGCTGCAAGGGTCTGCAAACCCTCTATAAATTGGTTTAGAAACAGAATCAATAAGCATAAATTCTTCTATGATTCTATGGTAGGCATCACTTAACACATTACACACAGCAAGAGCATACAGAGGTCTTCAGGTGGACATGCAGTACGTATACATTTGTTTTTATACCCTCTACCATGCCAGGTCAAATGGTTTCAGTCTTGCCTACTCACAGTCATCTTCTGAGGTAAGATGTAAATTTTAAGTGAGAAAGATGTATTTCAGAACACTTTTATAGCCAGTTCTTTTCTGGTTTGCATTAACTTCCATTCAAAATTAAATAAGATACGTTTGAACTAGAAAAAACTTACTCATATTCCAAAATACGGGATTTCCACATGGTATTAACCCAGAATGGCTTTCCCACTTTAAATTTATGCGCTATCATATTTCAGAACAACTTTCATTATGTGCAGCATTGGTTTATTATCTCAGAGGGTTTTAGGGATTGCAAAAGGCCTGCAGTTTCAGCCGGGGTAGTTTTAGTAATGCTACTATTAAATTGTAAATGCAGCTATATTTTTCAAATTTCAGACTTTTCATATGTGCTTTTACCAAAATATTGTGTGAGAATGAAAAATGAAAAGAAAGATATAATTTTCACCACTTCCTCTCTTTATTTTTCCACTAGCTCTAATGTAGAGCAATGGGAAAATACATACTTTTAAAGAGAGCAGCTGAAATCTTTTATTTGCCTTTGGATTTCTTCTATAATTGATTTGGGAATTGTAAATAAATGTTTAACTATATCAAAACCTTGCAGTCTCACTTTTATTTCAGAGAGATGGGTGACTAGCAAGGCAGCTTTTAGAGTGAGACTACCCAGGCCACTCCGGGGTTCTACACCTGGGCACGTGTTTTAAGGCTTATTACCACAATCCCATACAGATAAATACATGACTGCACAGCTGCAAACCAAAGTCATTAATGACCTGCACTAATGAATGCAGTTGAAACACACAGCTGTGCTTAGAATACCTCTAAGCAGAACTTGTTCTAAAGCTGTGTATCTATTCTTTCTCCCTCAACTCAACAGTAACTTCTAATGCAGACTCTTCTAGCACCATCGAGTCAATGGAAGATAATCCTGATGGAGGTTGTCACATTTACAGATATGGATACTACGGAAATAGTATCTCTGTTGTAGGTAAGAACAGAGATCAGGTCAACACCTGACACAGAGGAATGGGGCTAATAATGTACAACAATGTATGGTAGAGATATTTAGGCTCCCTTTTATGAGACTCACAATAGAATCCTCGTCTTGGACCTAGCTGTGTTTTTAAAGATTCATGCACAGACAGCCAACTGGCTGACTTTGGTTTCCTTAAGTGTTCTGTCAGGACCTAGCAGCAGAGGTTATCATGGAATCATGGAATCATCAGAGTTGGAAGGGACCTCTGGAGATCATCTAGTCCAACTCTTCTGCTAAAGCAGGATTACCTAGAGGACAGTACTCAGGCCCCTTGGTTTCAGACTCCAGAGGCTGGGCCTTGGTCTGGATGCCTGCTGATGGCTGCCCCCATGCTACACGTAGTGTTTCCAGGCACTTGGGCTGGAGAATGACTGGTGGGGATGTGTGCCATATCACTACTTTCTATATCATCAGCTTCTGAACCTGCCACGCCTGAAGCATACTGTCCTGGGGGGGATCACATAAGGTTGAACTGTCCTTGGCATGCACAGAAGTCATGGGTAGTGATTTAGTAAAATAAATAAGTAAATACTAATAATGGAAAACCAAAGCAGAGCAGAAAGGAGCAGCCTCACGGGGAAAGCACTGGAAAACCTCTCAGCTTTCAAACCCTTCAAGAGGACTGCTAAGGGAGGGAGGAGGTTATGGAAAACAAGACTTGAACTGAGCATCAGCCAAAAACTTGAGGTTCTGTACACACAGACTTCAGACCTTGTCATGTGTCCTACTGCTGACATCTGTTTCCTCCCCCAGAGGGAATCCTTGAGGTAAATATTATTCAGATGACGAGCATCCAGATGACAGAAAGTCAAGCTGAAAATGCACTGGTTGACTTTGTTGTTACCTGCCAAGGGAGGTAAGTGTGTGAATGAAACTGTCAGTCTTCCCCCTTTAAAAATAATTAGATGCTGGAACGCTCTCTGCACTTTGATGCAGCTGCATGAACAAAAATTGGAAACTGCAGTGTTTCTATTTCTTGACTGGAACTAACGATAATACAAGTCTCACTTGTAAACTATGTCAACAGAGGTTACTGCCAGGCTCTTAGTATTCAGAACAAATGTCAAGCCTCAGTAAAAATAAGAAAACTAGATAGTGGGGAGAAACAATTCTCTATTCTCCTGGCCAAGACAAGATTTCAGCACTTACTGTAAAATGGGAAGCAGTCTACTGAAATTGGAAGGACACCCTTTCTTTTTGGCCATGATTTTTTGACACTTAGTGCAAATGGGTGTGTCCAAGGAATTTCTTGGATTGGAAAACATTGTACTAATATTCCTAGCTCCTAGAAAGGGATTAGAGTTGAGAGGACTGAGAAGTATAAGAATCGTCTCTGTAATGCAATCTGAAAACAATTAGCCTCTCTTAAGTTAATGTTTACTTTTTCGGCACGTGATGCTACATGTAAGAATCTGTATTCCTTTCTTAATGATGTGGATTAAACACAGAGACTTTATAAGCTGACTTGAGGCAGGTGGTTCTGTGATCACCATAAAACATTAAATTATATGTAAAATACACAGAAAATTGTATAGATTGTGTATATGCATTTTATATAAAATCCACATGTGTGTATATATATATAAAATGTATAGGTACATATAAAATATATGTCATGTATTAATAAAACACTCTTAAATCACGGTAGTGTCAGGCACCAGCATAAAAATGGAGCATCAGTGCAACGTATCTATGAACTGGGCCAGCAGGACTCCACAAACACAACCTGTCCTCTCTTCCCCTCCCAGCCTCCCCACAGATGTCTGCACAATAGTTTCCGACCCCACGTGCCAGGTGTCCAAGAGTATGGTATGTGACCCCATCATGGTCACTGATGAATGCTTACTCACCGTCAGGAGAGCTTTTGAGGAACCTGGAACATACTGTATCAACATCACCTTGGGGGATGACACCAGTCAAGCCCTTGCCAGCGCTCTGATTTCCGTCAATGGAGGTGAGTCCACACAGAGCAGATGCGGGCTGCCTGTGAAGAGATTCTCCCTGTGGTCATTTCCCTGCAGGGGGAGGAGAGCACAGGAATTTGTATGGGTTTTTTATTATGGCAGGAGGCCTCAGCAGAGACTGTGCCAGCTTCTGTGAGGGTCCATGCAGAGACAGAGAGATGATTCCTTCCCCACGGGAATTTTAGATGTTAGAACTTGGTTTGATTTATGTTTACGATCCAATGAGCACAGTAATTATACAAACCATTCTGTACCACAGAAGAGAGGAACAGTTCTTAAGCCATAACATATTTTTCCAGAGAATAACTCTGTTGGACAGAAAAACAGGTGGGGGACTTGCCAGCCAGACTACTCCACACATGGAGACACTGGAGGAACAGAGAGGAATTCAGCTCACTTGAGCCAGAATCAAAGTCTGCAGCTGAGCTGGCTGCCCTGGGCCATCCTTGTAGCCCATTGACCTTGACCAGGTTTCTTTTCTTTTTTGGTCAGATGAGTATTGCTGTGTCTTGCTCGTGGTTATCCAAGCAGTCTTTGACAGAACCTGATATTAAATTCAGCCTCAGTTAGAGGTCTAAATGATCATAGTGTCACTCTTGTCACGCTCCATTGCCCTCCTGACCTCCCACTACAACATCCTAGCGACTCTTATGAACTCTTTAATTACTAACAGCCAAGCAACTGACCCTTTGTGGTCATTTGTGACCGTATTTATGACTCGTTTCATTTAACCTAGGTATAAATTTAGCTGTACCTAAATCAGTTCATGACGACTAAGTGCCTGACCTGTAAGGGCATTCTGTCTCCTAAAGATAAAAATAATCATGCAGTAGGATTTTTCAAAACTGTATTCACAGAGGCTAACTTTAGCCCAACAAAGCTGATCTCCCCAGGTTTCCAACAAAGAGCAAACTTTGACATTCTACTATAATCAAAGCAGACTTCGGATCTAAGAGAGATCATTGCTTTGGAGGAGCCAAAGCCAAACCTTCTGAAGGAGTCCATCTAATGTTTGCAAACATTCCTCATGTGCTACAATTTCCCCACTCATTTCAAGAAAAGCACATATTTGCGAATTTCTGAAAATCCCTCTTTGGTGCCTGAGTGTTCGGTGCCTAAACATCTGGCCCTTGAAATTTGGCAGGACTATGCCTGGGTTATGTTTGTCATTGCACAAAACATCCGCTCTTAACTTGCTTAAGCTGCTGCTGAATGGGTAGCAATCCTATGATTGAGATCTGTCCCATCAATGTATGTTGCTTTGCAAACCAGCCCATGGATATACCTTATTCATAAAATAAGGTAAATCTCTACAGTTTGAGCAAAAATATTGTGTAAACTAGGAATGAGGTCAAGATTTCACAAACAGTTGTATCAACAAACTGAGAAATATGAGGCACGTGTACCAAGTAAATGGTAATCCCTGATTTGATACCTCGATTTTCATAGACAGCAATTATAAATTAATAACTGGAAAGGTAAGACGTGTTCCTCTAAATGACTTCATTGTATAAACACTGTTGTTAATATGAGGACCAAGAATGTGTCTCAGTGTCAGTAAACTCAATAAAAGTACAGCCTATGGTTGGAAAATTAAGATAATACAAATTTTTAAAAAAATAAATAGTTGTAATGATTTGGCTTCTTTCATCAGATATGATGGATTTAGGAATAGATGTGAATGAAATGGTTGATGGCAAACCAGAAGGCAGAGTTCAGCGACAGGCAGAGCCCAAAGTTTATCTCCCAGAACGAGCATGTTAAAAAAGCAGAGCTCTCAGCTCTTGGATATGGCAATGAAGCCTTAATCCATCGAGCCCCACTTTGTCATCTTAGCATGTGGGACTGCAACAATCAATTACATTTAAGAAACTCTATTTTTATTCCCTCTTCCCCTGGCCATCATCCCTAAGAGAAAGCGGAAGCTGATTGTAACATTAAAGTTTATAAAGAGACTGAATCTCTTACACTCTCCCTTGTAAGGAGCAAATTAGCATCACCTCATGGGGCGCCAGCAAGACCCTCCATTCCCTTCCATGCTGGAAGGGCAGCCTTCTGTCCCAGGATCATGGCTCTCATGAGAAAACTGGCAAAGCCCAACTCACACACTGGTGGAATCGAGAATTAGGATGTGAAAGTACCACCTCCTGCCAAAGTCACTGATCTCCAATGCTTAGCATATTAGAAGTATTGTGTGTACTTCAATCTGCTCAGCAATCAAGTAAAAAATGACATTATCTGTGGAAAACCTATCTCGCTGTAAAAATGAGGCTAACTTTTAATCAAACTACTTTATGAACTCTAGGATCATCATCAGGGACCACAGAAGGTGTCTTTATCTTCCTTGGTTTGTTGGCAGTGTTTGCCGCCATTGGAGCTTTCATCCTTTACAAGTAAGTTGCTACTTTCTAGGATTAAAAACAGTTCAAGGAACTGTCACAAACAGTAGTTTAACTTAACAAAACCAACAACTTAAATTTTCATTACATCTGTATTTTTTATTGCTTTTTTATTGTTGTTCACAAATATTCTGGCAAATAGTCAAGAAAATGGGATTACTGGCTTAAGCCACAAAACCATTGGAAAACATATAAATGTTATAGACTTTCATAGAAAATTACATTCTGTGCTCATAAGCACAAAGAGTAATACTAGAAGGCCTGGGAACTGCATGTAAGCAGTAAGCAAACTCAAGCTGCATGATGTGAATTATATATGCAGCAAACCCTAACAAACAGAAATTTAATTTAGCTCTAAAACTCTTACAAGAAGGGTTTGCGAGTGACTGACGGATCAAGAATTAATCATCATCATTCTTTGTTAAACAATTGGCAAATAAATTCCTTGGGAAAAAGGTGCTGAACATGCAGGAAAGTAGTTAACGGAGTAGCAGCGTGTGTTACTGCATTATTAGCTCGGATGTTTCTCATGAAACTTTAAGACTGCCCCAAGACTCCCCAGTCCAGAGTATGTTCACCCTGCACAGTTGGGGGTGAGAAACAAACACCTCCACAGAGCCACAGTGCTCTGCTAAGCAGTGGAGCCTTCTCATTAACCAGTCACCGCTAATGACCTAGGACTGTTAACCCTTGAAAAGGGAAGGAGAGGAGAGAATATACGTTATGAACACATGATGAATTTCCATCATGAACGTGGACCTTCATTTAAATGTCTTTCTGCAGCTAACTGTACACATTCCTTGCAGGAGATACAAGCAATACAAGCCCATCGAGAGAAGCACGGGACAAGCAGAGAACCAGGAGGGACTAACTGCTTACTTCAGCAACTTCAAAGCAATTTTCTTCCCTAGTAGCACCGAGAGAAATCCTCTGCTGAAAAGCAAACCAGGCATTGTTTAAGCCTTTAGTCTATCCCTGACGATTAGATTACGTACAGGACTCATACCTGAACTGTACTTTGATGGGGTCATCTTGTTGTTATAAAAAACCCCAGGGGGTAAGGTGAAAGCACATATAGATGGGATGGTGACTTTTGGGGGCTTGGTGCAATTAGAAATATTAATATAGTCCTTTTTAGAAAAAAAAAAAAAAAAGAGGTAATTTTGAGCACTTGCTGTTCTTGCTTATCTCCCTTACCTGGGTTTTCTTGCTTCTAGGTTAACTACCTGCAAAACTAACCAGATCCACAATCTGGAGGGGGAAAAAAGAAGGTTAAATTAAAAACCAAACCAAACCAACAAAAACTTGAAAATACTTAGTCTTACATAGAGTATAGCTGCTTACTGTAGCAGCCTTTGCTAGAAAGAATGATGGAGGGGGTGGCACGTGTTATGTCTGTGGAAGGAAACGTGCCGTGGCCGCTTCCCAGGCACTGGCGCTGTCACCCACCAAGCAAACCCCAGATTCTGGGAACCACTGGAGGCATTCTTCCCCACGGGGAGTTTGGCAGCAGCCACCCTGTTTTGCAGGGTTCGTTAGCACAGATGCAGCTCATTACATGCCAGTTGGCCTCCGGGTGAGAAAACAGGGCTGGACACATTTATTTTCCAACTGGACACGGGTACCAGCGCGCGAGCCTCCCTGTAAACCAGACCACAGACACCCCAGCAACAAGACTGATGAGGCCCATCTGCTTGGCTTTCCCCGTCGGGGGGAAGGGGTAGCATTCGATTCCCTCTCCCCCTTCTCTTTTCACTCCTCTCTCTCCTGCAGTACAGAGACATTAATTTCCGCTTGCTCCTCCATCCCTCTGTCTTTGGCCACTCGATCAAATAAATGAAAACCCCAATCTAAATAAAGCAGTACGCTCCCATTTCTGCTTTTGCATGATGCAGCTTAGAAAGTGCAAACTTCTGAAAGAAAGCTGGCCAAAAAATGCTTCAAAACGGTTCATTTTCTCTAAGAGCCTTTCTGTTAACATGGAAGTTTATAATCCAAATTAACTTTCGGTTGGGGGCTGGGCAAATGACTTTACGCCATCCATTTCCAAGCACTGATTCTTTGAAGATCTGTATTTTAATACACTTAGCTTATTTACTGTGTCTTGGAACATCTCTTATAGATGTTGTTTGCATTTCCTGATGCACTATGTAAGCATAAACATATTTTCCTGGTATCAACAGATCTGTCACACGCTTATTATTCACAGCCTGAGGGCAGTCCTCACTGCTGCTTCCCCAGTGTGCAGGGGCAACTTTAAATGACTTAAGGATATAAAAAAAATCCAGATTTCTACATACCTGTGAGGTTAGTTCTTTGGTTATAAAGTTTAACAGCCTCTTTGCTTCTTTAGTTTCCAGGTTGTCCTATTGTTTTCGTTCTTTTGTGGTCATTTCAGTTATATTATTAAAAGTTCCGTATTTGCCATTATTCCATCTTCCTTATATGTAACAAAAAACCAAGCTGTCATGCCCAGGAACAGCGAGGATGCTGGTACCACTGACCTAGGTTATATGCAGAAAGCATCTTGTTTCAGCAAAACCACTGCATCATATTTTAAGAATTTTTTTTTTTTTTATCCTTTAACCAAAGTATACAGAATAGCTTGTATTATCTTCCTTTAAATACCATGTCAGAATATTACATTTTTATAATCTGATTTTGCCTTTTCAGCTGTAACTTCCATTTCATACATCTTTACTTTTATACAATGGAATCTAACTGCTGCATTGACAAATAAACCATCTAATGATTTTAAAGAGTACGTTTCCTTTGTCGCAGAGAGAGATACCGTGAGATGAGCAACTGGATGAGTTGCCTAATTACTGACCAAAACAGTACCTACCTCCAGAAAACACAACTGGATTTGCCTTATTAGTTCACTAAAGCACATCTGGTACTGCCGTTGGTTATCAGATCAGGATACAAAAGAACTTCATGTCATTCAAAGGCAAGAACAGCTGACAAGCAACAAATGTGTGAATGTCAGCAAATGTTACAAGACAGGTTTCAGGCATCCCCTTTGGAGAAATAACATCAAAGAATGACATCAAATATAAACGTACATCATCTTTAGAAACAGCAAGATATGTCATCAAGAAAAGTGGAAATGTTAGCTGGGTAATAAGTTAAACATTACTTTAAAAAAAAAAAGTACTATTTTAAACTGCCTGTTTTGCTCCTCCACCCCTTTTCTTCTTGAACACTTATTACAGCACACAATTAAGAGAGTCATCAGATGTAACATTTATTTCTTACCAGAAGTAGTTCTAAGCTGAAACTAAGGCTATAACGCACCAGCCCCTGAAGGAATTGTAGAGGAATCAAACCAAACTTTGGAAGGGACATCCAGACACCGTGGCCTGTAACTGACCACGTCCGGCATTGCACAGCATACTGGAATTGGCTTTAAAGCTAAAGCTTTTCTCACTACGGGTCTTTCTAACTCACGAGATTATGCCTTTTAAGTCTTAAATACCATTGTTTTACCATCACATTCAATGAGGGAGGGAAAATCAGTCAGAACTGTGATTCTTTTATTTTATTGTCAGGGTATATGCCAACATCTCCAGGGGAAGGGAGTGGAGGGAAATGTGTTTTGCTCACAGACGTTTGAACTTGCCCAGATCACGGCTTTTTAACCCTTGACAACATTCTCCATGGCAAAACAAACACAGCAAAACTACCACCCCGCTCCCATTAAAATTTTGCGGGAATTTCACAAATGTAAAATACACTTTCCCAAGAAAAATGCATTAATTTCAAAACAGCTGCAGCTTTTTAGGCAAAACCGTGGCCTTTAAAAGGGGGCACAAGGCTTGAATTGTGATACGTGATTAGGGCTTATACGGCAGCGCCCAGGTGTAGTATCTGCTCCTTTCGGGCTCCCCAATGAACCCTCGCAGCGGAGCGCTGATTTCTGCTGTCCAGGCCCTGTCCCTTACCCCCTTTTACCGCCCCGCGGCTCAGCCACCCCTCAGAAAACACTGATGGGAGACACCACAGGAGAAGGCGAGGCCTCGCCCCGGCGCTCCCATCTACACACCCAAACACAACCCACCCCCTACCCCCGACTCTCCACGGGGTTCCCCGGGGCCGAGTTCCACCACCGTTGCTGCGCACCGGAGTCCCGGCTGAGATACGGGACCGGAACCACCCGCCGCCTCAGCCTTCAGACGCCGCGAGACTTCCCCTGCACACGCGCCTAACGGTCCGCCCCGACCGACAGCAGGATGCTCCAATCAGCCGAGAGGGGCGTCCCCGCCACTGGCCAATGGCCGGGCGGCATCCCAGGGGAGGGGCGGGCTTTCGTGCCGGAGCCAGGCGGCGGGCATGTGGCGGGCAGTGTCAGCGGGGCGTCGCTTGCTGTTGCCTCTCTCCGCCGCGGCGGGGGGTGCCTGCCGGCCGGAGCCGCCCCCCCGGCTGGCTGGGGCTCCCCGCGGGGGCTGCGCGGCGGCGCGGGGCGCGGGAGGCGGAGGAGTTGGGGCGCTGGGGGCGGCGGTGGAGCAGCGCCAGGCGGCAGGTAGGGCCGGGGGGGGGCGGGGGGGGGGGGGGGGGGCGGAGCGAGCTGCCGGGGTGATCCAGCGGGTCCCTTTGGTCGTGGGCCTTATGACTTCCTGCTTGGTACTTCTGTCTGATTCTATCATGATTGTTAAGCTTAATCGTTCTCGAGGTGTGCTCGCAGCGGATGAGGGAGCCCGTGTGTAGAGCAGGCCCTCCCCTGCTAATAAGGCGCTGCTCACGCTGGTTAACGTGGTGTCGGGGGTCCGTTGCGAGGTGAGGCCTGGCCTGGCAGGCCCAAGCGTGGTCGTGAGGTGGCAGGTCAAGGAGGCTGCTTGCCCGAAGGCCCTCTGCTCTGTGCTCTCCAGCTCTGTGAAACGGTGCCCTAAGAGAAATGGAGCACCCTGAGGAGAGAGTAACTGCTGGGGAAGCACGGAATCTCATTCTGCAACTGCAGGAGGATCCTGGGGCTCAATGGAATCGCCCTCACCTTGGTCTGGGACCACAGGCCTCAGGGTCACGGTGTTTGTGCTGAACCACCGTCACCTCCTAGGTCCTGCTGTCTAGTGGGGAATCCATGGCCCATGTAGACCAAGGCTGTGTGTAGATACACACAGGAACTGTGTGAGGATAGTGGTGCTGAGTGTGCGTTGCTCTGATGAAAAGAAATTTCCCCATATAGATAACAGTAACGTGATGGCTGGTTACAAGCACTGTGGGCACAGAGCCGTTTTGCTGTTGAAGCTGTTCTGCAAATCTTCTCTTGCCTGGATCTGACCATGACGTGCAGTGTGGCAGAGTGTGCCTGGGGTTGTTTAGACCATTCGTTCTCTAAGTAGACACCAGAGACTTCACATGTGGCTACCAGGCAAATATTTAAGTTTTGTAACCGCTGCATCTGGAGGAGCTGTGGCCACTGCTAATTTTCTGCATGTGTGACCACAGCAAAAGTTGAAAGAGTACATGAGTCCCTCATGCTCAAAGGCTTTCATTTTACAGAGATCTGATCCAATTTCATATCCCCATTCATGCATATAATTATATGTAGCTATTGTTCTTTTGTTTGGCTTTTTCTTTATATTGGTAAATATAAAGCTTGGCTTTGTGCTGGTGCTCGGTCTGCACCAATGTTAACTTTATAGTGGCAGGCATTCATTGCTGACAGATTCAAATTATGCCTTAAGTATGCACACAAGTTGCATCTAGCTAATTAGGGCAAATTAGAAATAAACTGATTTTATGGTGTGAACAGGAGGTAGTTGCACTAATTTACTAGTTTCTACATTGGCTTGAAGGACTAAAGCTTTGCCTACAGTATCATAATTCTCTGCAGAACAGGTTAGGGAAAAAGAAGTGGCTTCGCTCGTTGTGAAGATAAGTACCTTCATAGTGCATCACATGAGCTCCATTTTCAATATATTGAATTTATCTATTTAAGCTTTTTTAGTAATTTCATCACCATATATTATTACAGGCCTGTTGAAAAGCATTGTTCTGAAATGTTTTTAATTTTGTCTGTTGTTTTAATGTCTGTGGAAGTACTTAGGTTTCATTCATCTTAATTGAAAATATCTGATGATAGCATAGACTCTTAAGCAGTGTCAACAAGAAATAAGTAACCTAAAAGAAACGTTGATGTTTACTGTATCTAGTGATATTTGCCAGAAGAGTGCTTAGTTCTCAACTTTGATGGTTTTAAAAATGATTTTTAAAAAATCTGTTAAAAACATCATGCAGTTCATGTTGCATTATCAGTATCAAAACAAACTCCATAGTGAGTGGATAGCTTAGGCTATAATTCAGTTCATTGCTATTTTGTGTCTTCTTAAGGGATTGATTTTTGCAATTAAAAAGATGAATTGCCACTGTAAAAATAATCTTTTTCTTTCTGTTCCAGAGACTGTTCTTCCAAAGTTCAACATTGATTTTGTTGTAGCTCTGCTGAGGCAAGAAAATGCAAAAGACATCTGTGTCATCCAGCTACCTCCAGAAATGAAATACTGTGATTATTTTATAATTGTGAGTGGATTTTCAACACGACATCTCCATGCAATGGCACATTACATGCTGAAAATGGTAAGCCAGTTCCTGCTGCACTCTCTGGGTTTTGGGGAATGGTTTTAAATATTGTGAAAGAAATTCCCCTAACATTGCACATATAGGGGTGCCAGGCAAGATGAAACTAATTATCCTTACGTCATTTTCTCTTTAGCAGTACTACTCAAAATGTAGAGAATATATTTTAAAAACAGACCTCTCTGCATTTAGAACAGTGATAACATTAGCACAGTTCAGTGACTATAACAAGAGTGATGAGGAGAGTGGACACAGGTCATGATAACCATTTGTCTTCCATCCAGCAAGCTTCATAGCTATTCCCATTCATTGAAAAAGCTTAATCTGACTATTCTCAAACCCTAATCCCTAAAATTTCTTGGGTGTCGGGTGTGTTATAAGGCATGTCATGAGGCACAGGATTCCCTCATGGATTTACTAAAGCAAATGGCTTGGTAATAGGCACTGTACTGTGCACATACAGGAGGAAAGGAGAAACAGCAGCAGCTGCAGCCATCCTGGCACAGAAATCTGGCACTGTTTGGCTTTGAAATGTGAGCTTTTCAGTACAAAAATAAAGGTAAGAATAAAAATACAGGTAGAGTTTAGGGATAAGGATGAGACTTGGGAATGGAGAAACTTTATGGCCAGAAAAGAACCATCTGAGTGTTGCAGAGCACAGTGTGAGGAATATGACTAGCCTCTACTTCATCAACTGTCTGTACTCAAACTGTAGCTTGCCTTCTCTTTCTTTCCCTTCCTGACCCCGTTTTTACTTTGACTTATTTTTTTTTTTACATCTTCTTTCAGTTCCTATTAGTTTCAGCTGTGAGACTTGAGGCAGAGAAGGAGAGATGTTACTGCTTTTTAGTGCCTTTCTGAGCTTGTGAAGGGAGTTTTTTGTGTTCTCTGCAGGGAGCTGGTGCATCTTTGCAAATTAAAATTTTGCCTCAAGCTAGAAATTGTATTAATGTGATTTGGATGTACTAAATATAAGTGCTTAATATGCACTGTTACTTGATAGTTTTAAATCAACAGCTCTCCATCTCCCCGGACCAGGAGAGGTCAGTGAATGCCACCCACCCTGCAAAAACATGCCCGTGTTACAACTGGCTGCTCCCTCTGGTGGCTGCAAGAGCAGTTCTTCTGGGAGGGCAGAGCCTCTGGGGAGCCGTGGTGTTCTCCTGGGCATCCTGAGAAACTCAGGAGGGGCTGAGCTCACCTGGCATTGAAAGTCTTCTAGGGAAAGAGTAAGCTGAAGCTTAAGATGTAAAGCAGAGCAGGTGCTTGGAGTGCTGTAGGCAGCTGGCTGACTCTACCACTGCACTACCTCAAATGTTACAGTAATGCAGGATTTATTCTCACTAAAATCTAGGGGTGCCCATGTGTAGCATGGGCATCTTTCTGCTTTTCTTCCAGGAGTTTGTAAATGGCAGGGTCCCAACTACTGCTCACCCCTTCCCGTCTGGTTTCGTGTTAGAGGAGGGAACCGACATTTGGCTTCGTTATAATCTGTTCACCATTACACAGCCTTTAAAGGCAAGGCTGAAGGAAATCTGTGGTGGAGATCAGCCTTTCCAACCTCTGTCACATAGCTGATGGCAGTGTATGCTGGGCTCTTTAGCATTTTAAACAGACTTTCAGAGAGTCTTTGACAATTATATGCTTTTAAGGGTCTCAGAAACTATAAAGAAAAGAAGGTAGAACTAGTTCTGAATTACATTTTGAAAGTTCTCCATTTTCTCCTGCAATCTGGGCCATTCTCAAGCAGGTAGCACTGTATGGGAACGACCAGGGACAGTTGTATTTTGTGATAATTGCTTTCCCAGTGCAGTGGGGTTCATTTGCCAGCTGGCCATGCTGTTCCAACCCAGTATTTTGTATTTTGTCTTATGGCAGCAAGGCCTGTTACAGCCAGGCAGTTTCACTCCCCGTTTTCCTGTGACCTTGTGCTGAAATAAATGTTGTTAGGTTTTCAATTTCAGCTTGAAAAAGGCTCTTATATTTTTTTCATTGACTGCTTCAACTAGAAATAAAGTAGAAATTTGAGTAACAGAGCTCTGTGAAGATGCAGTTGACTTCACTCCATTTTTTTTTTTCCTATTGATGCTTCTTGTAAAGAATCAAGTAGGTTGTGGCCAGATCTGAAAGTGACAGTACATAAGCCTCCAGTTGTCAAATTTCTTCATTTCTGGTGGGTGCTTAGGTTCTTCATGTACAGGACAGGGAGAGCTAAGCCTCTCAAGGTGGCATCTGTGAAAGCCACCATGGTACATAGGGAACTAATTGCCTTGCCCTGGCTGAGCATTTACAGGAGGGGGCTTGGAGCTGCCCCCTCCTGTATTGCCCCCTCTCTGTGTTGAGAGCTTGTACTCAACAGACAGGAGGCCTGTTTGAATGCCTTCCTCATGGCATGGGGTGAAACTCGTTTTCTCTGCTCACCACTTCCATCTGAGGATGAGCTTGGCATTGCCATCGCCATTCCTGCATCCTTAACTACCAAAGCTAAAACAACAATGAAAGGTATCTCCAAGGAAATGAAATATAGTAGTAATAGCAGCTACAGGGAACCATTAACTGAAAGATACTTTAATGCTAAGCAATTGTATTCCTTATTCATCTTGAGAAAAAATGGACATCTATAAAATTAATGGATAACTGTATAGGAATTATGAGCATTAGGATTCCAGATTTGATACTAAATCCCATTGAGAAACCTGTACTTATCTGTACTTACTTTCCAGTGCTGCAAGTATATGTTATTCTTCTTTTTTTTTGTGCAGACCCCAGAACCAGCACGAAGTAATGTAATGTAACCCATTTAAGATTTAAAACAACTCTAGACAGCTCTGCAAAGCCCAGCTTATCTGTTAGGTTTGAGTGCTTTTAAATACAGGCAAGGTGTTTCATTTTCTGCCATTGCTTCTTTCAGTACAAGCATCATAAAGAAGAAAGTGATCCTCATACTCAGATTGAAGGGAAAGAGACAGATGACTGGCTGTGCATTGATTTTGGTAAATATCTTTGAATCTGACAAATATGAAAATCTGCATGAGCTCTTTGTTGAAGGAAGAATCTCACTGTGAACCCTTGTTGCTGTGGAGGGTTCACATTATTCTTCTGTTTTGGAATTCCAATTGTTGTTGCTCAAACTCACTAAGATGCTAAATAAATTTTCACTAAAGATCTCTGTCACTGAGAAGAAAGCAGTAACTACTCTTCTGTGGCTAAAACAGTTCTTAATAAATTGAAGATAACAGTGGTGGAGAGAGAAAAGCTGCTTTGGTTAATTTTCTCAGGTTTCTATAATCCCTGTTTGGGTGAGGGGATACAGCCCCCGTAGTGAGCTGTTGGCTTTTCCACTCTACAGATCATACCATGGCATAGGCTAAAACAGTCCTAAGAAATTGAGTTGAATTCTTTATTCTACAAGTGTGATACTCTTTATGCAAACATAAAAAGCTTTGCATTCAGAAAGCATTTCTCCTTCACTGCTAGCTCTAGAATCTTACCCTCCAAATTCTGTGCTTTGGCTTAAAGGAGAGCAAGGGTGGGCGAGGAGTACTACAGCCAGTGATGTTAAGCCTTGGTTACTTGAACTATCAAAATCACTGACAGTATAACTAAAAACCAATTCAAATTTAAGGCATAACTAGAAAACCAGTGCATTAGATGTATACTACAGCTAACGTTCTCTACTATTGTTTGCACAAAATTAATGAAAACCTGTAAGAAAAACCTTATTACATCAAAGTTTGAACCTGTTTCATTATAACAGTCACCTGGGAAGTGTGAGCAGCACACCTAAGGAAAATTACTTGGCTATAGCTGAATGTTGTTGGTAATATAGGAAAGCTGAAAGTTCATCTGTAACCTTACAAAGGGGACTCTTTCAACTAAAATAGTCATAACTTCTTTGCTCTGGAGTCTTGTCACAGTGTTTTAATTTAAACCAGAGTATCGTCCCGCTCATTCTCCTGGCTGTAGTCCTGGAGTCTTGTGAAGAACTGACCAATTCCTAACTCTGTTCAGGAACTGGAATCTGCAACTTAAGAGACTTCCATCAGCTGATGTGTTATATGTAGCCAGAATGGGGGGTGTAAGACTTGAACTCTTTGTGCAGCTGGAAGTGTAGTGGTGCTTTAATTACCATTAATTTATTGTGAATTTCTGGTCTGTGCAGGTAGCCTAGTGATCCATTTCATGCTGCCAGAAACACGGGAGGCTTATGAATTCGAGAAACTATGGACACTTGGTTCCTACGATGACCAGTTAGCACAGATGATTCCACAGTCCCTGCCAGAAGACTTTATACTTGGACTGACTCCTAACAGCAGTGACGACCTCGAGACAAGAACTTAAGGCAGCTGCTGTGTGGAAGGAGAAAGGAGTGTGCTTCACAGCTCTGAGAGACACCTACAGTCACTACAGTTGATGAGTGCAAACCAGTGTATTTATAGGGTGTCCCTAGGTAACGTTCTGAACAAGCTACAAAAATGATCAGAATCATTAAGGTTAGAAGAGACCCTTAAGATCGAGTCCAACTGTAAAATGTCAAAGGAGGAACGTTATCAGAGGGGAGCTTCCTAAGGGAGTCACCTCCTCAGTGGAGGTAGCAGTGAGAAGAGCAAGGCAAAGGCAGCTTCTTACCCTGAAACTCGTGCTTCGTCTCTAGTGTCTTCAAAAGCCCTGCCTGTAGTGGCAGTGTGGAAATACCCGAGTGCTGCAAGGAAAAACTCTGTGAAATTAGACAGTTGAGATGAGGTTTCTCATATCAAGACATTTACTGCTGGTCACGCTCTGCGCTGAAGGAGGTGTGAAAACAGACTGGTGTTACTGTGTGCACAAAAGCCAAGAGCAGCAGTGACAAATAAACGTGTCTTGAGTTAACAGAACAGTCAGTCAGTTTTTCATCCAAAGCCAATCTGCTTCTAATAATAAAAAGTTTAAAAAAAAAAAAAACAAAAAACCTGAAGAGCTTCAATTCCTTATCTTCACATTAAAACATTCAGCTCATTCTAAGCATACAGATGGCTCCTCTTCTCGTGTTCTTCTCCCCAGTTTCTGGAAAAGGACACTTCTGTGGCAGTGGAAACCTCCAGCTCCTTTGAAGTGGGGAAAAGGAGTTCTGAAGGAAGCCCTTAGTCCCTGAGCATTGCTTGCTGCTCAGCAAACTTTCTGAAGTCCCTGGGCAGTGTCTGAGTGCTGCATGGGCTAGTAACCAGCTAGAAGAGCTTTGAGATGGTAACAAAACATGGCTACGTGAAACAAGCTGCTATACTCCACTGCAGGACAGGCCTTTCATCACTAGATGAGGATCTCTTCCTTCTGGAGAAGCTTACTCTTGCATCAGGAAGCAGGATCCTGAGGGTAATCACCTTTTTCCCCTACAGCCTCCCAAACTAAAAGCCCTTTCTGCACCTCTTCCTGGCACAAAAAAACACCCAAAAAAATTTTCCTTATTTTAGATTGCTCCTGTTTTCCTCTGTTCTTTCAGGAATAATTGCCCCTGAGTTCACCTGCTCATTGATAAAAGGCAGCAGATAGATAGTTCTGCACATTAAGTAGAGGAGAGTTTATTAAATGCAGTTAAACTACGCAGATAAAACATCTTTGCCCATGAAATAAGGGTCTTGGTGGTAAATCTGACTGCAAAGAATTGATTTTCAAAATGCTTTGTGATACTTGGCAATAAGTAATCCACGTGGGGGGAGATAACCTTGGCAGTCTCACAGAGTGATGGGTTCTAAATTGGGCATTTCCTACGTAGGAGTAGCCTTGGATCATTCCCTGAAACCGTTTGCCTTTTACTGCTGCAGATAAGTAGCACAAGATGAATAGAGGCAGGTTCAGCAAATATTACACCGTGATAGAAACCCAAATTTAGTAACCAGAACCACATAGAGTGTCCTGGCTCAAAGAGCATGGTCACAAAAGGAGCACCCAGAACAGAAGAGACAGGAACCGCTTCCGTGTGATGAGAACAGTGGGAAGGGGTAACATTCTGTAAGACAAGACCCAAAAACCCCCAAAATGAGATGAAATTAAAAAGTGTAACTGAATTTCCTGCTAAAGCACATTGTGAGAAGAAGTTCTATAGAACACCCAGAGGTTGCTATTAATTATTTGGAGCTGCCAGCTCAGGAAAAGATCTTCCCCTAATTAAAGAGCAGGAGCCATAACCTGTGCCCAACCCCTGCACTGCCCCAGCCAGGCTCCCTGCCCGAGCCCCCCCGAGTGCTGGGGCCTAGGAATTGACAGAGACAGTCTGCATGGTCACTGCTATGCAACTATAAACCCCTTTTGGAAGGCAAACATTTAGGAATGGTTTCTGTGCAGCATGAGCCCATGGGCTGATCCTGTACGGAGCTATGTGCAGGGTGGGCTCTGTCCAGGATCCCTTGATGATGGTAATTGTTTCTCCTGTTTATCTCAAGGGGAAACTTTTGTCATGATTTCACCACTTTCCTGCACTAATTAGAGTAACTTCATTATCAGGCAGTGTTTGTGTCCATCAGTTGAGCTAACATCTCTCTTACACCCAGCCCCAGTGCTTAATCCACCATTTTTCCTGTTCATTGAGAAGTCCTACACCCTAATGCCACGTGGAGCCCATGCTGTCGGGCACAGCATACATGCTTCATTTAATGGAAACTAATACAAAGAGCACATGCCTTTCACACTGCAGCTCAGGAATAAAAGCTGTGGAAGGTTAGAAGCAAATAAAAGCATCATGATTAAGCAAATGCTTAAAAACCAGTCAGGGGTTTAGCTCTCACAAACGCACCAGTGATACAGGGGAAGGCTTAACTTTTTTATGTTGCTCAAATGGTGGGGATGCTGGTTCTGAGAAGATAAGCTCAATGTGGGCATGGAAAAACGAGCTGAAGAGTTCCCTGTGAAATGCAATACCCTACACAGTGTCTTCTACAGACATCCTTTCTTCACTTCCCTCCTGCTGCTGGTTGGTCCCCGTAAATGAGCTGTGAAGATGAGTGGGAGGGTGCAAGAGTTTGGAAAACAAGTTTCGTTTTCCACTCCTATTTAAAAGGTACAGAATTCTATCATTGATGACACTCCCTCATTCCCCAGCCCCTCCCCTGTCTAAAAGCATTCACAGTTAAACATCTAGTCTCATTTCTATTCCAAATAACCTTAAGAAGGATCTAAATGGAGAGGTGGTACCACCTCCCCGGCAAGTGGTGTGTGTTTGGGGGGTGGTGGTAGGACCAACATACAGGTTCCCATCACCTTTCCTTGCTCACGTGACTGGTTCTGCCTATCCAAGCTTCCAGGGCCACGTTCCTTACACATCTCCACCACGCTGACAGCACTGAAATAGACTTGGTAAAAAGCAGCCAAAAAGAAAGAAAAAAAAAAGATAAAAAATTTAACTGCAATTCAGATCTTGCTTCAAACCTGTTAAATACTCCTCCGTGTTCGGTCAGGACTGCTGGGGACACATCTCTTCCATGGCAAATCAGCCAAAGTCATCTGCAGGAGACCAAAACCATGAACTATAGGTTGTGCAGCATCATCACAGGAGAGGGAGGAGATAATTAAGCACCACAGAAGTCACTGCTTGTATTAGGAGGTTAAACGTTGGAGCCTGGCTGCCGGCTGCCCCAGTGACTCTTCATCCTCACCCAGTTATTAGTACGGACAGAAAACCAACTGGATCAAAGTACTGCAAATTCTTGGAACACTCTGTCCCTGGGCCTCGTTAATTTAAAAACACACCACACAACTTTAGCTGATGATAGGAGTTAAACTCTTTATTCCATTCAGAGGCATCTGGCAAGTGGAGCTGCATTGGGGGGCACATTACAGATGAAAAATGATCCATACTTTGTGGATATTGAAATCATTTACAGTATTTACTTTCTAGCTATTCCCAAATACTCCAAATTACCAAGTCTCAATTGAAAAGAAAAACATGATTTACCATACTAAGTCTAGAGATTTAAAGAGAGATGACAGTATTTAAATCAGCAGATGTAAATGCAGCGCCTATTCGTAAAGTAATTTTTATGGAAAATAACGAAGTCAAATCCTTCTCAAATGTTAAGAAAGGAACGTCAGACTGACTTAAGCCTCAACAAAAATTAAAATGCTATGACTTTCCATACTTCAGTAATTTTAAATTCATTGTAAGAAAAAAAAAAATTATCCTAAAGGCTAGATGAAGGTCACTGTCAAAAAGGAAAAGAAACTCATTTTTCTTTGCTAAAACTACAACATAAGTTTGTGGTTTTTAAACCAATTAGTAAAGAAGAGATGCAGGAAAAAGACTTCAGACCATTTTCAAAATTATCTAATCTGTACAACAATGATCTTTGGGAAAATTATCTAAGTCTATGTAGTAATGCCTCTATTTCAACATGAACCTAAGAGGTAGATAACAAAATGATGAAACAAATGTTTTTGCTCGTTGTGCCCCTCAAATCAGTGCAGCATGGTGATTCTGATCATCTCATGCACAAAAAACATCACAAAAAAAAAAAGGTTCAGAGGTAATAGCATGGCTCTGTCGACCACACACATACAGGCGCGCGCGCGCGCACACACACACACACAGCAGTCTTTATGCACCATGTGTTGCCACATTTTTTTTTTTTTCTTTTTCTTAAACTGAGGTAGACTGAAGTTTATTGTAGAAACTTGAATGTGTCACTATTACCACAATCATCATTCAAATTACATTCGGAAATTCAAAAATTTGGTAACTTTCCTGTTATCCCTGCCTTTTGACATTTTTCTTTCTTTCTTATTTTTTCTTCTCTAATGGTTGGTTGCAGAACGTGCATAAATCCTGCTGCATCTATTATAAGCCAGGCTAGAGAGGTTGTTGGTTTTTAGTTTTTGTTTGTTTTGTGGTTTGTTTTGTTTGTTTTGTTTTTGTTTTTTTTTTTTTTTCTTGTAATAGTTTTTAAAACCTTCAAAGTGGCTTAGTGTGGCCCATAACAGCAGCTGGATATGTAAACTTAGCCTTTCCTTATCTTTCAATGTGATCAAACACTGTTTGACCTTCCCCCATCGTGGTAACTGAAAGCAGTATGATGTGACCTGCAGACAGCAGAGACCCTCCCGGCCTCAAATAACGCCCTGGCAGATCGAGTGTTCTATCAAACTGAAGATGAAGCTTGCTCTTTGAACAAAATGGCAAAGTCCAAATGGGCTGCAAATGGTTAAATGTAGCATTATTAGGTAGTGATGGTCAAAGGCACAAAGGGTTCATGCATTCAATCAAGTAGCACAAAAAAAAAAAATTCAGCCTCTTGCAGCCTTCTAAATTTTTCCCCCAACCCCAGCCTCTTGCCATCACTTCCTTGTCCTGTTCCCAAAAAAGTACCGTCACAAACTTTTTCATCCCATCTTAAAAGAAAACTAAACGGCATTGCTGCTATCAGAATGTTGGCATCATTCACTATCTTTTGAACATTCACTGAATTTTTTTTTTTTTAAACAAATGATGGTGTTGAAGCCCTCAGAAAATCTGAGGCTGTGTTTTTTTTACCCACCTTACTCCCATCAGCCAGCAGCTAGAAGTGCTCTACTATATTTTTTTTTTTCCCCCGATAAGTCTGTAGTACTCCTGGCTGGTGGCTGATCAAATTTTAATTTTTTTTAAAAAAATAAAATGCTCAAGAACTATTAGCTTTATAAAGTATACAAAATACCAAAAAAAAAAAGCAAAAAAGGAACAATTTCTCATTGAGGTACTAAATGCCTGAGGTAGTTTAGTAAAATGCATATTTATCTTTTTATGCCCTGGCCAACACCATTCAACACTTCCCTTAGGTTATTCATGGCAGTGTTATGTAAAAATGCAACCAAATTCTTTTTAAAAAATGCCACTTGTTTCAACATTGGGACTAACACTTAAACTTTTGTCAATACCCTTGGCTCTAACCCTTGCCCACCCACGATCCCACCCACCAAATGTGTTTCTTCTTTTACAACTGGACCTATAAGAGCAATGCCTTTTCTTTTTTTTGTTGGTTTTTTTCCTTTTCTTTTTTTTTTTTTAACCAGTGAACTCAGAAGAGAAAGCTTCATTAAACCAAGTTCTAAAATTGTTGGGGAATAATAAGAACAATAAAAAAGACTAACGAGTTTATGTTAAATTGTGAGAATAGAACAAAAGGGAAGTGAAGGGGTCCTTATTTTAAAGCTGGGTTTCAAAAGTTTGAGAGAGCCTAAAGAATACATTCTCAGAGACAGCGTTCAACGGTTGCCTGGTCCTCGAACAGGTGATTGGCTTGGTGGATCTTCTGCATATAACTTCAACGGGTGCTCACCACCCGTCTCTGTCGCACAGTCTGTCTTTGGTCTGGCATCTGTCTCTGATGGGCCATTTCCTAAACCTTTATTTCCGTCTCGGCTGAGGCTGTCCGCTTTGCAATGTTTTTTGCTGTTGCTGCTGCCTTCTTACCTGAGCCAGTATTTCCTGAATTTTTCTCTGAGCAAGCTGAAGGACATAAAGAAGAAACAACCCATCATGACGCCAGGCTGCAGTGACCGCACACAAAACACTATTGATGCTACTGGGATGAAGAAAATCTGGAATAACCAAGTTCCCAGTACTCACAAGATTACTCATTAGTTAAATACACATGGTGTACAACTTCATTTTGAATTTTTTGTCTTTTTCTACCTACCACAACTACCTGCACAGTCACTTTCCACATCTGTAATATAGAAAGCATGATCATGGGAAGATACTACCGACATTAAGATTATTGAAGCTACAGGCTGCTTTCGTTTTACTCCTCTGGAGATACTAATGTTTTATTAGAACTACTGTTTTAATAAAGAGTAGACATTTTCTTTTCATACACCAGGGAATCCAGAAGGTCAGACTTACAGGCCTTACCAGCCCCCCGTCTCCTTTCTGAACTACAAGTCACCTGTTGCAAAGTATCAAAAGGAATTGATTTGAGTAAGAGTTAAGTGAGGAGATGGAATCTTGGGAGCCTTTTCTTTACGATACTACATCAACAGATTGGGCAATGTGGCCAAAGTGCATATATACGTGCAGCTTTGGTCAGGTACTACGAGATGGCTCTACCTCCCTTCCATCTGAATTTCAGTCCCATCACAATTGGGTCTGCTTTTGCTTTGAAAGTTTCAGCAGTGCCAGAACCTACGTACATTAGGAGGAGAATTTAAGAAGGTTGTTTTACATACTAAAAGTGCAATATGGTTATAAATCTCTCTCTCGGGCATAAGGAAAGTTATCACAGCAAGACAACTAGAGGAGCCTGTCAAGCAGGGCTTTCTGTATCCTGAGTAGAAGTCTTCCATCCCTTGCCTCTGCACGTGGATATAGAAGACAGACCATGGAAACATCAAGGTAATTGAGAAATCTGTTCCACTTCTCCTACCTGGCATGCATAGAAGTGACCAGTTATTTTCACAACCACCTGATCATTTTCATCAGGGGTCTGGTCACGAGGGACTACAACTTCTGCACTTGTCAAGTTTTGAAGCTCATTTACCTATAAATAGATAGAAGCAGTCAGAAAATCATAAAACAAACATCGATCCCACAACCACCAAGCCTCAAAAGATAACGCTGACCACAGAAACAGCAATCTCTAAAGTCATGTTTAAAAAAAGAAACCCACTAACAGCAAGCATCTTTGTGCAGCAGGCTTCACAAGATGAGCCTCTTGTGTCTCAACATAAATTAGCACCAAGTTCTCTAGGTTTGTAGAAGTGTTTTAAAGACTAAATACAACACACAGAAGGTGCTAAATACATGACTTTAAAAAGCAAACAGATGCCACAGTGTTTACAGTCGAGTTTACAAGTTTAAGGTCAGAAAACTCATACAATGCATAATGAGGGAAGAAAAAAAAAATGTACAAATCTATATATTTTATTTTGAAAAACTTCCATGAGATGGGGAGCTCTAAACAGAGCAACGAGAAGCCTCCAAATTATTTTCAGTAGCCTATCAGCTTCCACAGTGTTAAGCAGAGGTAAGGTTAGAGTCTTTGTCCTGTTCTCACCCATTTTATTTTAAAAATGCATAGCATTACTTAATCAAAAATGTTCTTCAAGACCCCATTGCACTCAAGGATGGAGACCCATTTCTTTGCAAGTATCAGCCAGCTCCTGACTTACAACCGTATGAAAACACTGGAGTACCAGCACCTTTTCAGGATTGAAAGATCTCAGTGATGTTATTTTATGCAAATAAAGCCTAAGAAATGCCACCAAATAAGCTGAAACAACAACAAAAAATTTGTTTTATAATGTTGAGGTTCCTGCCACTTATTTAGAAATTATGCTTTCATTCAGTTTTGGCCAGAGACGCTACCTTTGTATACACTGGATTTAATTTCAATTAAATAAGATTAGTGAAATCTTTTTGCAAACTCTGGCACAAGCTGAGGTTCACAAAAGCAGGTCTTCGGTGGGAACGTATTCAATTCTAAATGTAAGAATTAAATTTCTATTAATAAAAGCCCTGCAGATCTGACCGGGACTATCGGATTTTTGTTACACTATTTTTTTTATATATATATATGTATATATATAAAATAAATAATTCTGTGAGATCAGCTTCTCTTGACTCCATGCTAGAAGAAAGAAGAGCTTAACAGGAATAGCTAAGAAAATAGCACATGCTTTAATGTAGCTTAAAAAGGATTAGCTATTACTTAACTAAATGTTTAAGCCTTGTACACGTATATACACTGAAATAAGAATCATAACTGAACAACATTAAAAGTTTTATTTCAGCTACTTACTGTTTTGCCTCCTTTACCAATAACTCTACCAGCAGCATAGGATGGCACTTTTATGTGAGCCTCAAGTTTCACTTCTTCTTTAGGTCCAAAGAAATTTTCTTCCTTAAGTTTGCCATAGATTCTCCCTTGAGCCTGCAAAAATGCTTTCAGTGAGTATCCTGCACTTATTGGAATCTGTTAACTTCCACAGAAAGGAGACTTCTCAGTACACAACCCTGACAAAGTGGTTTCCCTAATAAATAGAGTAACTATTTTTCAAAAAGAAGTCTTTGTACCAAACTAGGAAGTACCACTGTCCAACTTTAAAGATTGCATGACAAGCCAGGAAATCATGGAGCAATTTAAGAGACATCATTATTATTCTGCTTTTTAGTAGAAATATTGCTTTCAAAAGAAACTACTGCATCTCTGTAGAGGTAAAGACTGCTGGAGAGAAGATCTATCTGTCTGAAACCTTTTTTTTGTTATACCCAGAAGCACAGAATGCAATTAATTGGCTCAAAAATCCATCCTTTTAAGGATGCTAAATTAAGGGGAAAAAAAAAAAAAAGAAAAAAAAAGAAAAAGCCACCAAATACCCCCCAAACAAGTCACAGGATAAAGACTCCAATTACAGCAACAGCTTAATTTTACAATCGATTACAACATATTATTTAAAAATAAATAAGTCTGAGCTTGCTCAATTTTCTAAAGGGAAAAAAATCAAACTGCCTAGATCTAAATAGCACCACAGGAAGAGCATTGCCCCAACCAGCACACAGTTCCCTTTTCTGGGGAACACACAAGTGCCACACAGCAAGAAGAATGTTGTCTGAGACTAAGTTAATGAATCTTGCTGATTTTTAAACATGTTTATTTCCTTATCCCATGCCATTCATCAGTGAATTCTTGAAAAGCGATAGCCAGATCTACTCTGCATCTTCTAGAGCCATCAAAAGATCATTTCTACTGAGATATTGGAGATACTCTGTAAAGACCATGAGCCCAGGACCACAAAGTTCAGATTCTTCATTACCTTCTTTAATCACGTACACACCAGTGTACAGTGTCACTCTGTACACACTAACCCAACCATCTCACAGGCCAACACAGCAATGGAACATGAAAAGTTCAAAAAGATTGCATGATGTGATAATTATTTTAAATAGTGGCAGCTTACTTCATCTTATTTATAGTCCTAAAAGTCTATTCAAGTTCATGCTACTCTAAAATGGGTAAAATGAAAGACATTTTGTGACCTTGGAGCTGAAAGTACTCAGGAATTTGGGTAAGTCAGATTCCACCTAAAGAGTACAGAAAAACTTCAACTCAATCAATGCTATGATTCTACGACCTAGGTAGGATACTGTAGGTTGTGGGACCCAGAGGACAAAAGCCACCATCTTTCCAGTGAGACAAAAGACTACACAAAAAAAGCCCTATAAAAACTCAGCACAACTACCATGTTTTTTCACCATTGACAGCCCTAGAATCAGAGATTCCTGCTCCAGGAAAACACTTTAAAAGGGTTTGCCAAGAGCAGATAAAATACTACTCCCAGCCACCACCTTGAGCTGGAGATTTTCAAATTATTTCTGAACTTGTTAGACAGAGGCCAGTGTAGCTGTGTGTTTCAACAGCAACACTTTCCACGTGCCTAACACCTTGACAACCTGCCCAGACTGCAGGGCTCAGTGGGAGAGCTACCACAGGACAAAAAGCATGTGTTACTGCTGAGTTATAGAGCAAGGTGGGATGCTGACTTTTTAAAAAGATAGTAGATGTCATTTCCGACACCCCAAATCCTTTCAGCTCTTGGAATTCTTTACAATAGTAAGGTAGTGGCTGGAATATGTTGCCTACACTAGATTCCACTTCGCTTGCACATCTCCCAGATCCAAGGCAACACGATCATCTCTGGATATTGGTGTTACACCTAAACTCTAGGGAGCACTGTAGCAGCAGCTCTAAGCCATGGCAGAACACAATGTAGGGGAAAGGATGCCAAGCTCACAGGCTCTGAGACCTGGTTACTCATCTGAGTGGCAGCTATTCCCTCTTCAAGTTGTCATGCACCCAGATTTACATCCTTGGTGCCTACCAAGCAATAGCTTATGCATGAAGATAGAGAATTCCCTTCTTAAACAGAATTTAAGGACAGCATTACTGAAGCTTGGCCCTGACTGGAAGGCATGCTTTGGGTTAACGGTGGTGATAACAGGATGGACTGAGAACACTGCTCAAAAAGACTATGGGAACTGGAGCTGAAGGAAACCCCAAGGGCTAATCCCTCTCCTTCACAAGTCCAGCATACTCAGGAGCATTTGCTGTGCTAGTAGTACATAGATCCCTCTTTGCAAATAGAAGCCCAAGTGTAGAGAAGTAACTGATTTATGTTTTTTTAAGCAACATAAGGAGTGCAGAAAAGGGAGACTTTCCTCCGTGCATGATCCAGATTGGGGAGAAGAGCTGGCAAAAGAACTCTGTGGGACTTCAAGTCTATCTTAGGGAGGAAGCCTGAGGAGGTTGCTACATGAGAAGTCAGGAAAAGAGACACCCAAATCTACTTCAGCCTGCTACTGCTCGAAGCTAAAGTTCACTGATACCTGATGGAAAGAAAAGGCAGCCAGAATCTGACCTTGTGCTGGTCCCAGGTTACAAGAGCCCCCGCACATGCACACGGAAAGCCTCAAGGAGGCAGAGCTTCTAAATTATTCTTTGCCTTTAATAGCTTCTCAAATGTACATGGCAACTGAGCAATAATCCCAAATGCATCTAGTTGCTATTACCACTGCAAAATACCTCCCCTGATACTTCTCCAAAACTCTTAAAGGCATTAATGAAACTGATTCTAGATATGCCTGAAGTTTGTGCACGTCCTTCTTGCAAGATGCCCTGAAGCAAAAACACAAAGACAAAAATGAGAACAGGCAGGAGAACAGTGCCAGGACATGAACTCTCAAAGTGACTTTCTACCTGCTCTGGGCCTCACGTGTGATGAGTCCAGGCTGCTGCACCAAGCTGTCTGCATCACTCCTGATGTGGTCAACTACTTTTAGGGTAACTAGATTTATCCCTTGGCACTTAAGGCAGAAGGCCACTCCAGAACTCAAATTGAACATAAATGGAATAATCAGGTTGAGTATCTCCTTGTAGTTACAGTGGAAATACAATTAGAAATCCTGTGTTTATCTGTAGAGCTACCCAAAAAGCATTTTCCATTTGGCATGCAACAGTAACCTGGGAAGACTCAGTCTCTCATCATCAGCTTTGTTTTTTTCAATTAATACAGTAAGCTGTTGCATGTAACCTGTTGAAGAGAGGCTAGAAAGACTAAAGTATTGTGCTCACCAATAAAAGGGAAAATTAGGAATGTAATACTGCCATACTTTCCTGCTAGACTTGATTCTTACTTACACGAAATTCCCACCAGTTTTCAGGGGATGAGAACACAGCCTCTGATATTCATACAACATACTTTTCATCAAAAGGAAAGCAAAAATCAAGTATTTATTAACATTCTGAATAAAATGGTACTTGGAACCAAGTGCTTTGTTTTCAATATTGTCCCTTACAGTCTAAAGGCCACTGCAGACTGACAAGTTTTTCTATGTTGTACCTTGAACTGAGCTTCTGGAGGTCCAGTGATGATAACCATTCTCAGCTTGGCATCTGGTCCTTCAGCAGGAGCAATCTGGAATGGATAAACATAGCTTTTGGTTGCTGTCTTTTAAAGGAATACTTTAAAGCCACCTCCTCCCCGTTTCAGTCTCACATTCTGTTCAAGAGCGAAAAATTATTCGTTACAGCAGCAGCATGACACTTCAGTCATGATGGGTTTGTTCTCTTTAAAGTGCATTAATTAGCTATAATGAAATATGGAGAAATCGGCTAAACCATAAGCAAATTTACTTCAGAAAATTAAAGGCATAGCTACTCATCCACATATGGCAAAATCCCACAAGCCATTTTCATGTGGCCATGAGTGATGTAAGACATGTAGCCTTCAAAAAGACAAGTATGGTTAATAGACCCAGATTCTCAGCCCTACCCATTAATTTAAACAGTCTTTCTAACCAGTTTGGCTCATTAGCAAGAGTTTGCATCCGTCCCCCTGAGAGCAGAAGATCACTTTACTGTTGTAACTAATCAGATCCAAAACATTCCTCTATAACGGACAATGAGTTCGCAGTTTCTGAGGCGGTTGTATCTACAGACATTTATTTGTGTGACCCAAATAAAAATTAAGCTCCACCAGAGCTGAGACAGAGACGCCTGTAGGGTCTTTAGCAGTTCATGTCACCACAAAAGTAAGATTTCTGTGGGTGTTGTTCTCAGACTGCAGTGGCATTAAATAATTCAAACTAGCCTCTGACATTCTGGATGAATCTTTTGTTTATCACAACTGACATTTCCATTGTTGCATCTAGTATTACAAAGCCACTGTTGAATGGGCAATATATTAAACACTACAGGATTTCATCTTAGCTGTTGGCATAGGGATGTTATTCATATTTAACAGCTGTAGTTTATTTCAGACAAATTACCAGTCACCATGCATCATTTTCACTAAAGAATTTTGCTAACCAAAGTTTATATAATTATTCATATTGTATCCTAAGATGGAGAAGACATTACATACTAGTTATCTGGTTTGCATATTTATTTTTCAACGATTTCTGCATTCCAATTGGCTATACCTAAAAATACACATTCATTTTACAGCAGTACATTTATATGACATGACGTTATGGTAAAGGCAAGCACGGACTAAATCCATACATTCCTGGGAACACGAGTATTTCAGAGGGGCAAAATTTCAAGTCACATTTGAAGGCAGATGACTGAACAGAGCTCAGCCTGCTAATTGCCATTAGTGTAAATTGGCATGTGATGTTTTGCCTTTCGGTCACCTCACCTTTTCTTTGTAAGCCTTAATCTTCGCACCTTAATTGAAATTTTAGGAAAAATATTTTCTATCGAGCCTTTGTTACATCTTACACGTGTTTAAATGGTCAGGGGCATTTTTTGCTTTGCTTTTATCTTCAAATATCCTGTTCTCAGCAGCTGGAGTAAAACATAGCTAAGGGCTGGGAAAGAAACATGTATCACGTTTGAAGGGACAACTGAAGACATTTTAGTGTTAATTTTGTCTTTCTGCTCTTGGAAGGAGAAGTTATATACGTATAAATAGTATCCAAGTGGCAAATTTTTCACTTTTGAGATAAAGTTTTACATTCTTAAGCAGAAAACAACCAGTCTTCCCTACGCTAAGTTCATACACCCAAAACCTACAACGCTCATCCCAACACCTGCAGAGACAGGAAGGGCTAACTCTGGGAATGACGTGTAACTAAGGATTTGCCAATGGTTCCCAGCAGGTCCCAGAGCACTGTAGCACAGGGTGGGCAGCAGAAATCTCTGCCTGGCTCCTTGCTGGAGCCCCACGCTGAGCTTGTGTTCCCAAGCAATGACCCCTGGTGCAGGAGCACAACCGGAACTTGTCACCAGCCACACGTGCCTCTGAAATGACGGGCTGCCCACCACAGCCTTGTTGCAGATCCCCTCTGCATCTGCAGCTTATTTAGTCTTACTTCGTGGCTAATGAGTTTCATCAGGTCTACAAAGCTGAGCAGGAGCACAAACAAGATGCACGTGTGGATGGAAAATGTTTTCTGCCTGTAATGATTCAGAGCATAACTCCAAACAAGCTCAGAGCATCATGCACAGAGACTTGCTTCCTCCACACGCAAAGTACAATTACTACAGTTTGGCAAGTTAAAAGTTACTCAGGCAGGACTCCCTCCAACTCTTGGCCAAAAATCAAGAGTTGGAATCATTGATGATTCACAATTTATTATTATTTTGTTCAAAGAGTTATGACAAAGGATAGGTGGGTCAACAAGAGAAGTTCAGAAGTTTTGAACAAGTTACCACTGTGACATTTAACACTTTCACACAGAAGTGAGCGTGCTGCTCCATGTTGTTCAGTCAGATTACTGATGAAGTTGCATTTTTATTTTAATCAATAAGCATACATGCAACTTCCCAACTTATCAAGCATACCCTGTATCTGTACAGTTCTGTTAAGATTTAATCCTTTTTCCACACACACAAAAAAATTGCTTTTGCTTTATTCCTACTGAAGGAACAAAAGATCAGAGCTTTAGCAAACTTTTAAAGTTATGTTAAATGCATTGAGTAGAAGGGTGCCAGCCAGCAGAGGAAGCCTGAGGCCACTGTTAGCCCGATACGTGAGAAACACAGGAAACTCCCTTTCCACTAAATTGTCTTCCAAGGACCAACTCAAGAACTAGTTTGGACGGGTTCCTGGAGGTCCAGGTTATTTCATATTTCTTTCTCCACCTAGCAGTACCTTCCCTATACCACTTAATCTTTAGATACAAACTATAGGAATGGAGAGAGAAAGAGGAAATGCCCATGATACATCACACCTCCATGCAAGACAGACTGATAAAGAGAAATCAACACCTCTCACTTCATTCTATTCCATTTCCCCCCCCTAAAAATATGATTATTAGTGCTCTACTAATGTAAACCATCTGGGTAGCACAACAACTACTTAATGTACTGCTCAATAAAGTTGGAATTGGGCAGCTTGCCAGAGGGCTGACTGGCCAGTAAACGGATAGGCATTCGGCAAACCACACACAACACTCATTCATCAGGCTTCCCCAATTATTTTGCTCTGCACACTTACATGAACACCTTCCAAGCCAAGCCCAGCCTTGCTGACTTCACCGAGCTTAACTCATCACAGCCATCTCCTGTCCCTCTGCCTCTGAACTCCCCTGACCTTTGGCAGGTCCCTGCTCCATTAAACAGAACACTGAGCAAAACAAACTGAGGTGATGATGTTTGCTTCATCTGCGCAGGAAAATGTCACAAACTAACGGCACATTGCACATTTGTTTTGTTGGTTGTTTTTTTTTTTTTTAAAAAAAAATTTGTGCCAAAACATTATCTCTACAACAGAGTGAGTATTTACAAGAAAAAAGATCAATCGTCTAGAAAATATACTCTTGGGTTTGATGACACGAGTAGCAGAAACCCAAGGCCTTCTACAACTGCAACTGGTACTAACTGCTATACAGAGCCAAAGAGGATTTCACCAAATTGGCTAAAATTCAAACTTAATCTTCCATTAGGTCAGCCTCTGAAAACCATCTTGTTCTTGGCTACATTGAGGTGGTCAACACACAGACAACTGGATTTTAAAGCAGGGTGCCAAGGTAAACATGCTAAAGAACTGACTGACCCCAAAAACTTGGAGGACATGGGTGATTTTAAAACATGAACCCTTCAGCCTGGAGTCATCTGAGCTTGACAGCTCAGACCAATCCATCTGGAACAGCAAGAGCAGCCACAGCAGCAGCAGATTTCACCTGTGCTGCTGGTTTTAGAAGGGGAATTTGCCTCACCAATTTTTCACTTCACCGAAAGTAAGAAGAAAGCCCTTAAGCAGTACATCATTAAGACTTAAGTCTGTTTCTAAGAAATTGAGACCACCAAAGTAGTTTTCTTTGCAGCTTATATTTCACACCTCAGGAGACGTTTGAAAACATGCTTCTAATTATCTTGTCTCAAGGAAGATTAAAAGATGATTTATAAACAAATGTACCATTTATCACATCACATTCTAAGCACGGAATGGGGGAGGACGTTCACAAAAACACGGCTTGTGCAAACTTGCTGAGAGTGTCATGTAGAATAGAGAGAAAGTTAGTCAGTGTAATAATACCTTAATAGATGCGCCTGCAAAACGAGAAAGTTGTTTGATGTGCTGTCCCTGCTTGCCAATAATAGCTCCAACTGCCAAGGCTGGGATGAACAGATGAACAGTCTCAGACTCGGGCTGTTGCTGTGGGGAAGAAGGAAATATGCAGTGAATGTTTTTGAACATTACAAGTCGGACTGACAGGAAAACGGGTAGGGAACAGGCATGCATGGAAACGAGGGGGAACTCTTATGATGCCCTGTGATGTCTAAATAGTAAGGGTCTGGCTTTTTTCTGGGAAACATGAAATCCACAGAACATGAAAGAACAGTTTGAGCCAAAAGAGGATTCTTTCATCTTTTTTATAAAAGAGTTGCAATTTTAATGCTTAGAGTTTTCCAAAACAATCGTGGTGTTGCTTCTTCATGAGGCTTTCGTTCTTACCTGTCACTGTCTGGATGCTCTTCCACGTGCAGGACCCTGTAGACGAGGCTGCTACAAGTGGAGGGGCTACAGCCTGAGCAAGCAAACTCTTTCTAGTTTTCCTAGTTACTTTTTTTAATTTTAGATTGTGCTGAGCACGGCACAAAAAGCCTCAGAGTTACATATATGCTACAATTTCCTTTGTGTGGGAGTGATCTGGAATGATAGCCAGCTTGAAAACTGCCAGCGATTCCTCCTGTGTAACATTATGCAACAGTCGGAGCCTTGGCAGCAAGCCCCAAGCAGGCTAGTAAATTAAACGCCAGATTAGACCTTCTTAAAAGCCAGAGGACCCTAGAACTGCGCCCACTGCCCCACATCAGGCACCACTGCAGTTCCCCGGTGCTTTCAGCCAGACGTCCCAGCTGGAGAGCACAACCCAACGCTTGAGATCCTCTCTACGTGCTGTGTAGCCCTGATGGAACCGCAGGGTGACATATGCCAGGGTAAACCATAACTATTTTATCAGCCTCAGGAGAGCTCATCTGGAACTAACGGAGCACCACCGGGTACCCACTGCACTGCCATACCATTAATTTATCCACTTACATCAGCGTTACTTCTCAAAATCATTTCACACAAGCCATTCTTTGAACTAGGAGGTATTTTGGACACCCTCCCCTTTAAAGCACTTCTTCCTCTATGTAGCCCTCTAGTGTATTTTCAAAATTTGTTTCATTCATCCTGAACAAGACAAAGCTGACAAACTTTTTCTCCCCACAAGAGTATTTGAAGACAGCTCAGCCATCCTCATCCTCACTTTCTTGATGCCCACCAAGCAGACCAGCCCAAGCAGACCAGGGAGCAGAGCACGTGGGGCCAACCACAATCATTCCAGCTTTGCTCACTCGTGTATGTTGGTGGAGATACAGGCCCACACACAAATGCTCACCAAAGCAGCTTTTTCTAGGATATTTTTAGAAAAAGATATGTTATATGCAACACAAAACAAAAAGCAGCTGCAATCCTTAAAAAAAGCTTTTTTTTTTTTAATTTCAGTTATTTCTTTCAAGGGGAAAGAAAGTTCCTTTGCATTAACGGTAAACAAATCGGAACAAAAATGCTTGTTTCCAAGTTTTACCGCTTTATTTTTGGTAAACACAAGTCAACTGTAACCTCAGGGGAAACAAATTCCAGGCACGGCTCCATGTACCAGGTGAAGAAACCCCAAAATAGGATATTGAGAATAGAAACCCATTCTGCCAGTCGCTTTAGGTGACGGCCAACAGTTACACAATTTACCCTGTGTTTTCACACGTACGAGGCATCGGGACCCACAGTCGGCACACGCTGGATTTTCCCTGGACACAGGTTGCACACACTCCCCCCACCCCCTCCCCTGCCTGCTTTGTGGCCAGCAGATTGCAGATCCTGCCGATTTTTTTTTAATACGTGCAGTGGGTCCCTGACCCAAATAACCAAAACCACACCAGGGGCAGTCCTGGGACAAGGGAGGAAGCAACAACGATTAGGTCAGGGCACGGGAAGAGATGGGAACACCCCTTTTCATCTGCCTACAGATCGGTTTTAAAACGATCTCAAAACTACGCCCTGAAACTACGTATTTGTTCATGAAAGATACCAGTCACTTCAGTATATATGTTAAACCACTTTCCAGAAGATTACTCATTTTCTCCTCTTATTATTACAAACATCCTGTGAGTGTACTCATAGTAAGTCCTTTTACATGTTCATCATGGATCCAGCAAAGATTTCCAGTAATTTGGAAATGCTCCTGTAGGTACTTGATCTCATCACTTCAGAGAACTGTTTCTGAACGGATACAAATTCATGAGGCATTTGGGTGGGTTTTTTTCTGGTTTTGTTGCAAGGACCCATAACTAACTGCCCTGGGTGTAGAGGCAGCCCCTCTTTCCAATCCAGGTGTGGATAGCTTACCCTCCCCTTGCTCACTCATCACCTTGACTCCTACCTTCAATTGCTTACACATGCTCCAGCTCCTGCAAAAGTCCACTGCCAAAGTTTTCTCTTCCACATACATCTTCCCAGTTAAACTTTGAGGGAACACACACAAACTTCCCAGCTAATTCGTACAGCACTGCTACAAATCAAACTTGTAGCTTGACTCACTTTCCAATAATTTACACAGCTTCTACCTAAATCCACCTCCAGACACATTTCTCTACCATTAAAACAAATCAAAGTTCATTTCTGTTGTTTGCAGATATTTCCTGCCTTCCCTCTGTTGCCCATCTGCCTGCAGCACAGTATTCCCCTCCTCTTCCCAAAGCTCCATTTCCAGCCACTTTCTTGGCTTGAATCAACTCACCACTGAAATTCCTTTCTGGTGTCTCACCCTTGAACATGAAACATGGGCAGCAACAGCAATGAAAGACAGAAGATGTACATGTGTCTTTCCAACTGTGCAGTCAGCTCACCATAGTGCTCTCCCTCACCAGCCCTTCCTCTTCATTTTCACTTATTGATACATTTCAACTTCTTTTTTCCTAAAAACTTTTTTATTACTTTTGTGCGAGTGAAGTTCTTTAACATTAAACTTCCATTTTGGTGCAATGACTACATATAATTATCAAGGAACAGTGGAGAATTTGTCGATCCTGTGTATACACTGTACATTATACATTTCAAATTCTCATCTGGAGGAGCACATTGACACATATATAACCAAATCCATCTCTAGTATAACATCATGCAGGATTTAAAGAAATTACATCCATTTCCTTACCCACACTGATTTTTAACTAATCAAAAAACATACTATTTGGTTTAAAGCATGAACATCAAACACAACATGTCTTTCTTCTGGCAGAAATCAAGTCTAGCAAAGACTTTCAAGAGAGTATCATAACACCAAGTTCAATTTATTAGCTGTCCACCTCCCCAGCCACAATAATTCTAAAATCCTTTTGTATTTACTGGAAGACTGTCCTCCAAGAGAAACACATCAAAACGTAATGCAATGACTGCACCACCCATCAATCTTACAGATGCTTCTGAGGATCTTAGGATGGAAGAAAATCAACTATAATTTAATCTTCACCACACCACGCCACATAAGTCATAGAGCTTTCCAGGAACTTCTAGCATGAGTTACATCAGAAATAGATTCCTAGATCTTAAACATATGTTAGAAGCACTAAATTTAGGAAACTAATTTCCCACTGTGTGGAACCCGAGCTTCAACGTTCAGTCCCTTAACAAAGCCAATTTTGCTTAAACACATACTTAAAACTAAAATATATATGTGTATATATATCTTGGAGAATATCTGTCTGTATTGACTTTAGAGAACATCCTGCAATTCATTTTTTACTTCATAATTTTAAGGGTCTTAACATTATAGTTATTAACATTTGGACTAAAAAGTACTAAAATTTAAGTGGCATGCATTTGTTACTGAAGTTGTGAAGTTCATCAATCCATGGAATTAGTCACCAACTAATTTTTGACAACGTGGAGAATTTTATGCAGTTTTCTCCTCTTCCCCACTCACATTATTCTCCCACTTTCCACCCCACCCCCGACACACACATAAGAAAATAATTTGTTCAAGACCAGCCCAGTCCTGGGAACTATCAGAAATGTGGAAAAAAAGAAATAATTTAAAATAGTAACCTAGGTTTTCCAAGATGTACAGTCCATACGTCCACCCTACTTCATGAATAACTGTCTCAGAGACCTGTGATGCACAGACCACCTCTCCTCCCCTAGCAATATTTGTGGGATGGGCTTAAGACTGGTCTACCCTACCGCTGAAGAGGGTCAGATGGTATGAAGCAGGCTAGATACTCTTCTGGGCAGTGGGGCAGGAGGCCTGCAATCACTTGAAGAATATGGCTTTGGGGAGAGAAGTTTCTGTCTCACATAGCTGTGGCACACAGTGAGACACCACCAAGTTGTTTACTCAGATGGAGAGCTTAGCTTCTCAGAATTTAAAAAAAAAAGAAAAAAAAAAGTGCTCTCCAGAAACCAAGATTTCTCAGTTCTGAAAAACCAGATTGAAGAGCGTGGTGACCAGAAACAATTAATTCAGTTCATAAACATCTGATAATACTTGCTTTGTTTCTACAAAAATCAGTATGCTTTAAACACAAAACAGGCTTGATAAGGAGTTTTCTTCTATATCCAGCACATTTAACTAATGAAAACAGTTTTAAATGCTGTTTTTGTTCATTAATTGGATTCCAATTGCCATCCAAATGTAGCCTGATGAAAATCAGAAGTTAAAAATTAATCAAGCAAATAAGAAAAGCACCATTCATCATTTTTTAACAGAAAATGGAAAAAATATATTAACCAAAGCAAATGGTAAACTGCATATTGTTTAAATAGACAGATACATTCACTCTATTAGCAAAGGGTAGCTGTGGTGATACAGACTACACTAAAGCTTTCAGAAAGGTAACTAAAGTGCAGATGTAAAACTTAATAAGTCAACTTCAATCAGATTTCCTGCTTGCTCATTTAAGTCATGATTGAAAACAGTGATCTATCAGAGATGTAAATTAACCTACCCCATGGGATGAAGCTAAGCCACTGTTTCTGTACACCAGTAGCTCTAATGTTTTAAGCCTCGTCCAACTCTTTTTCCTGTAGCAGCTTGGGTGCACCTCCTTCCATACCTCTTGCAAGCCCTTGAACACCAGCCCTAGCTCTCTAGCTTAAGAGCCCATACCAACTATTTCTTTAAAAAAAAAAAAACCTGAAGATTCCCACCTTCGGCATGCAAGATGTAGCTTAATCTGCTCCTAACTCCTCTAACCCCTGGCTGCTTCCCCATTTTACTGGGCTTACCTGGAACCCCTGTGCACTGCAGATACCATCAGGGTGGTCCCCTTCACTCTAACCAGACTCTGCAGCCCTACAGAAAATTTTGCCAGGACAATTGCTTCTCTGCTGCCATCCCAACCATAGCTTCTTCTTAGCAAAGTGGCTTAGCAGAACAGCCATTTCTTAGTTTCTAAGGCCTCAGCTGGAGTAAGAGTCTTCCCCTCTTCAGGATATATTGCCCCATGCCCTACAGCATGAGGGCTACTTCTCCACACTAGAGCTAGAAGATGAGGACTCCCAGGTCCTTGGGATAAGTTTACTGTAACTCTTCTGACAAGGCATGGTGCATCAATCCTACAAACTGCCCAAATCACACACAAGGAGAATTCTTCCCTTACCTGATAGATCTTCAGAAGAAAAAGCATTCTTCCTCAATCTCACACTTGTATAACAGCCAAAGTCTGGCCAGGCAAGCATGAAAATTCAGAAAAGTGAAGCTATGATTCTTCAGACAGATGGTGGTAGGTAAAAAAGTAAGTCCCAAACCATCAGAGTTGGGGGAGTGGACATTATATTTGGAGAATGGTATTTCAAAAAACAAAACAAAACAAGAAAACCAACACACACAAAACCAAAACCTCTAAACACCCAAACACCACCCAAAACCAAGCTTTTGCCTCCTTTCTTCTTCCCCAACATGGGCTCCACTCTCTTGCTTTCAGCTGATGCTGCTGAAAGGTCAGTCCACAGCTCCCTCAGTCAGTGTAAGCATGTGATCCCATCCACAGCAGGGCTAGTAAGGGGACATGTTTGTTATTTAAGTCCCTAGTGCCAACTTGAGCATTCATCCCAGTCTTTTTCTGCAAGCCTGCCAACAGTACATGTGTTTTTTTCCAGTCATACAACCCTTGCTCCATCAAATGTACGGGGTCGGGTAAATCCATGTCAACATTTGGGATAAGGTTGTAAATATTTAAAAATACTGTACCCCCTGAAGCAAATAGGATTTTGTGCCAGACATCAATGGGAGCAGAATCAATCTTTCCTGGTTTCTAAGCTCATTATGCATCTCTGGTATATGTTTTCATTTACTCTAAATGTATTGCAAATGAGTTACCTTAGGATGAGACATTTATTTTAAGTCACAAAGTCATGCTATCCATTTCTGGCCAGGTTTTTTAGCTTTGAGGGAAATAATTAAAAGCTATTTTAAGACTGCATGGAACAGTCTCAGCCAATGTTTGGCTACTATCTAGCCTAGTGGGTTATTGGTAGCTTCTTTGTTTTTAAGGAGTAAACAAGTCTACTTTGTCAAGTAAAAAAAATACAACCAGTAGATGACTGCATTAAAAAGTTCTCTTTTGCCATTTTCCTCCTTCCCAACTGCCATGATCACCATCACCAAGGCAAGGCAGATTTACAGATGACTCACTAGGTTTTCAGAATACCCCAAGCTTTGTCAGGAAGTGAGGTATCATTTTATTCAAACCCCCTTCCAGATCCCAAAGCCAAAATTTAAACCATGTTTTTGCAATGCACTGTGAAGAATTATACTGGCCTACAGCTACACTAAATGGTCTTGTTTACTTAGTAATAAAAACTTGCAGCAAGGGGAAACCAACATTGAGCCAAGTATTCTTGAAGACATTCCAGTAGGATTCAATGCATTAATAAAAAGTCAGCTTTTCACACCAGTGAAAGAAATCCTAGTGTATTCATTTTCCAATACTAACATTAAAAGTTTAAGCCTTTATTGGAAACAAGAGGCTCATTAAGGAAAACTCATCTAAAGTCTTGGTAGATAGGTCTAAAGCGATCCACAGTTTTACAACATCCTTGCAAATACCTCTTGGGTCACCATCTTGTACATCAGCTGAAGTGTTGCTGCTCATGTAACTTAAACTGAAGCTTGAGCTCCTCCACCCTCCTACCTTTTTGGGTTTCTTTAGATCAGACTTAAGCCTGTGCTGTGAGTCTAAAGCCTTCTGCCACATTCGCTACCTAAAGAGCCAGGACTACATTCAGAAGACAACGGACAGTTCTTCACTGCTGAATTCAGTCAATCAAGAGCTAGCAAAACATAATTTAAGAGCAGCAACTTGTGTTTTTAACTTTGCTCTAGACACCCTGAAGTATCACCCACTTTCCCTTGCACAAACTGTACTGCCACCATCCACCCAGAGCTGCTTCTACACTTGAACCCCCAGACTGATGCAAGAAGCAGGAGTGGTGGGAAGGATTTCCAAATATGAAAAGGAACTTCCCCACAGCATCTTCAACATCATGTTTGCAGCAACCTTCTCCCAATGTGGCCACTTCCCTCCACCATCCAGGTGTCTGGGAAGGCAACTTGCTATGCTCAGAGTGGAGCTGGCTCCCCCTTTACCCTTCAAGTGTTACTGCTGCATCATGTGAGAAACAATTGTGTCTCCAGATGAACCAAGACCATAACCCTTTCCAAGGCAATCAGCCCACAGCAAGGTCATGAAGCTCTGCCTCTCCCCCTCATTGGTCCTGGACACCCAGAAAGTCTGTCATGTGGGTGGGAGCCCTCTCTCCAGGTAACTGAGCTGGTCCTCTCCTCTTGGCTGAAAACTTAAGCAAAAACCCCTGTCTGCATTTCCAATTTGTGGACTACCACATTTCAACACCTGAAACTCAAACACAGCTGGTTATTACACAATGGTCAGTACCTTAAGTGAGATGCTACTAAAATAATCTCACTTAATACTACTCACTCCATTTCTCGGCTCTGAACTTTAGTACTTTTCATCACCATCATCTTCTACCTGGCAAGCCATGGGGAATCTCCTCAGACTACTAGAAGTCACTAACAGGACCGCACCTATCAGAAGTGTTTCCAACATGAAAACTTAGCCAGGAACGAGGGGGTAGAAATCACAGAAGCAGAGAAGGAACATTTTCTGGCAGGCTGCTTATGAGGCATTTCACAAGCAGGAACAGGTCTGGCATATTTCTGAACATGGCATGAACTTTTTGTTTTTGCAAAATCTGATTGGCCACAATGCCAAAAAAAGCAATCTGCCACCTTTTTATTCTGAACTGACAGCCAAAAGCAGAAATCAACATAAGGAACAGATTGTGAAACTACGTAAGCAGGAATTTTGCTGGTCATTCACAAGCAGCAAACGTAGGTATTTGATGCTGCAACACTGCACGACCACCAAAACAAACCACTTCCACTTCAAAAACCATGGCTGTGACACACCAGCCACATGGGTACTCCAGACTCCTAGAAGTTGCCCATGAAATCTGTGCCTTTGAAAGATACAGGTACTCATCAGCCCCGGTTTACAAAGACACTGGTCTCAGATTCCTTGGCAGCTGCAAGAAAACACAGAAAGGTCACTTATTTTTTCATTATGTTTAATGAACAAACAAAGAGATGGAGCCAGCTACACCAGAATGAGAACCTGACCTATTTTTGTTTCTGGCCTGAAGGAGCTCAGCACACTCTAGTAATAAAATATTATTTGGCACCCTAAGGAATTAAATTTCAGAAGATGCTGAGCCTGGTCTGGTTGGGAGTTTGAAACGTTCAAGGGAACACTGATTAAATCTTCTTCCCATGATGAGAACAGTGAGCTGAGAACCAACACAAGTTCTATCTCTTGTTCCAAGGCACTACACATATCTATGCAAGTATTCAAACCTGCAGTGAGGAAGAAGACATTTTTATTTTTAAAAGTGCACATTACTAGTTAGTGAGTGATGCTATTTGCATTATCACAACATCAGAACTGTAAAAAGAGCTATTAAGAATAGCTGGAGGCTTCAACACCTCAGAAAAGAAATGCCAACTGTCAACTTGCCTGGATCTTTGTACACCATAGAGCACCAGTCGCATCTTAGCCTCCCTCACTGGGGGCCAGTCTATCTCCAGAGGCAAAACCCTCTGGACATGGGTCACTGCCAATGCAGCACGGTAGGAGCAGGAGACTTCAAGGTGGTGGGAGGACCAGCCATTTTTTCCACAGTCCCACAATGGTATGCACCATGAACCTAGTTTCTCAGTTGTCAAAAATGCATCATGAATGAATTTAAGAAACTAAGCAGCAGGAAAGGTGTATTCAAGGCACTGAGGTTACAGTCTTCAAAAGCTGGTAGTGTTTTTTTCAGACAATGCTGTTGTCTTATAGTGCCCTCCTCAAGATCATGTGTGCTGCACATGTATGGTTTTCATTTCACTGATAGAAAACCATTTTGTAAAAACACATACAAATCCTTCTTCATTCCCAAAACCACATCCTCTTTTGGCTGTAGGACAGGCTCCTCACAAAATCATCTACTGCTTAACACACTAGCCAAATTAGGGCAAAGCCACAACTACACACATGATAGATGTACACACATTACCATCCCTGGGTAGTTTAGACGTAACAGTTGCACAACCAAACCCAGACAGCCAAAGGAGCCCAAATCCACCAAGTAAGAGTCAAAGTACTTGGAAACATAGGTCAGATTTTCCTCTTCCTTAGCTCTCAGCTATGCTCAGGGCATCAAATGAAGACCATCAATGAAGCAACTTTTCATTTTAAATTACTTTTCTTTCTTGACAAAAGCATAATACAGTTATTTCTTCTCTCACAGCTATACAATATAGATCTCTTCTTTAACATTTTTAAGAAAATTAGGGGAGAATAAAGAACAAATCTCTTTCTTGACCACAGCATCTTCTAAGGAAAAAATTTTCCATCGGTATGTTCCTCACCTGCAACAAAAAGCTTCAAGAGATGGCAAAAAGAATAAAGGAAGGCAACCTCAACCTACCTATACAAGACTTTTTTTTTGTCATCAGAGGAAGGTGGTTTGATTTTGTAGTTTTATTTACTGTAGAAAACTACTTCCCTCCCTTCCCACCACTTTCTAGAAGCCTCCATGGAGATCACATAACCTGAAAATTAACCGTGAGGCTAAAGAAGTTAGAAAGAGTGCATTTAGAGGGCAGAGCTTCAACAAGCTACAAAGGGTGTGCAAAAAGACCAGTAGAGAAAGCAGTCCTGCTGCGAGCACAGGAGCAGCTCTCCACCTCAGTTACCTTTCACACAGCAGAGGTTCAGCTGTCCCTCACAGGACCTTAGAGATGCAGGAGGGCAGCTGGTATGAATTCCTCATGTGGAGGAAAGCTGCCTACTTCTCACCTTCCTATATGTTTGAGTACATCTGCCATGCAACAGGTAGGAACCCTTTAACAGGAGAATTAATTCTACCACCCCGTTTCAGGACATTCAAGGGCAGGATAAACCCTCTGCAGGTTAGCCCTCCTTTTCCCCCCCCTCTCAGGATGCCACCTTTCAGCCCCAAAAGCTACAGAAGGCATGCAGTCAGATGTACAATTAAACATGCAGAGTTTCAGCTGTAAAAGGAAGAGTACAACCTGCCTAAGCCCAGTGGATGAGCCAGGTGTGTTTAATTGTATGACTGTACACAGTTGAACTCTAACACAAGGAAATCTGGATTGTTTGGAGCTTTAAAACCTTCAGCGTTGCACAAGAACAAACTTTTATTCTCGAGAGACAAGCATGTGCACATTCTCCCCAAAGTTCCGAAGACAGAAACAAAACTTCATCAAAACAGCTTTGAGCAGTACAACTCTGTATCTGTAGCAGTTTGGCTGGGATACTTCTTAAAACCTTTTTTTTTTTCATGGAAAACATAAGCACAGGCCATATTTGCTTTTGCAGAACCTTACTCTCCTCCTCATACAAAATCCAATTCTTTGTGCAGGTGCCCAGCTCATGTCACTCATTACGAGTGACAGTGGGCAGACTCATGGATCTATTTGCAGTTGTGTCAGATGCTCGTGTGCATTGCAGTTCTAACTGCAGAGTTCCCAGACCCAAAAACAGCTGGACAAGACATCAACTACAAATAGGCTGGTCCTTAGTATGGTTACACAAGGGCACACATTCATTAAAAAAAAAAAAGCAAACCAACAACACCCAAACTTAGTTTTATCACCAGGAACATAGGAGCAAAATTATGTCCATTTGACAGTAATAAGAATTTTATATGCTAATATTCTTAACCTAGACATTCCTTAAGTCCTTTCTTAAGCCCTACTTTTTCCTCAAGCTTTACAACTCTTCAATGATTCCCACATGTTCCAGTTTACCTGTCCTTTTAGGAGGACAGATAGAAGTATATATACCTTGGATTTTTGCAAAAACAAACAGGAAAATTCAGGAATTGAGAGACAATATGCAATTCCATCCCTTTTAAATGGCTACACACATTGATTACTTCTAACAGGCTGAGTTTTGTGAATAAACTACATAGCTGCTGTATTAAGAACTGCTGCTAGTGATAGGTAAACATAAAAAATCCTGCAGTAGATGCAGTGCTCAGACACTGTTAGCCATGTGTAGCAGACAGATAAACAGATACCAAGGGCAGCCTGTGCCTTCCTGTGTGGACTCTACTGCCAGGACAAAGGGTAAAGCAACAAACAGCTTCTTAGTGAAGCAGAAACTACATCTCATTCAATTCAATCCCATAATAAGGCTCTATGCAGCAAGACTTTGCTGTTCTCCACAATGGTTCACGCTGGTGTCTATGGACCACAGAGAGTGTAGTATCTCCATTCCATGAAAACTGTTCTCTTGAACACGGCCAAAGAGCCAAATGTAAACCAGCGTTTGATGACATCACCACCTCCTAAATTTGTGACACTGAACTACTTCTGAAGCAGCTGGAGAACAGTGTTATGCTCCTGTCAAATACACCTTAAAGTTTGGCATGGAGAGAGGATGAAGCATCACACAGCTCACATTAACACAGCTAAACCTATTAAATTACTCACTTCCAAACTTCTGAATACTCAGTGTTAGGAATACCAGGCTATGGCTGTATATGGGTGTTCAGAGCTTGAAGTGACAGGTCTGGCAACATAACAAAATCCGAGATCTGTTTACTACGCAGATTTTTCTCTTTCCACCCATTTAAAACACAAGCATCAGGAATGTGACAGACACTAGTTTCAACAATTAAGATGACACCTCAGTTTCTTTGGTAACACGAGGTCAGAGCAACACCTTGTCACTACAAAAAAGAACATATGAAGGATCAACTCCATGCAGAATCTCTTCTAAAAATGCCCAAATCTTACCCACCTGCCTCTTCTGACCCAAGGGAGAGCCACTTGTGAGTTTATCCCCACCACAAGGTGAAGAAAGGGTCCACACATTCAAAGATAAACAAAAAAAAAAGCTTCATACCCCTCAGGCACATCATAGGAGGGTCCCAAGGTTCATCATGTGGTCTGAAAGCACACATTCACAAGAGGGTTTAAATGGCTTTAGATGCCAAGAGACCTCTTGGCATCTAGATGATGGTGCAGCTGAAAGTGCCAAGGAACATACCTTTGCTCAAACAGGAGGCAGGGAAGAGCAACCCATGCCCAGTCCTGAGCAGAAGACACAACACATACTGATAAAAAGAAGCAAGATGGCAACAGGATACACTTCTAACACCCTGATGGCAGCAGTGTTTTCAGAAGGGATTTTCATCTGCCTGAAGGGGATATTCTCAGTGCCAGCTAAATGATGGTCCCAAGCATACAAGGACATCCATTCAGAACAACCCAAAGGGACTTGGGCTGCCCTAAGTCTTTCACCAAAATAAAAAACTTGGTAGTGTCCATAGGTAAATGGACAAAGTCTCCCTGTGATTTCTTCATTAATGCTTTTTCTAAGGCCTTCTTTTCCTGAACCCTCTTTTACTCACACAGATTTTTATTTTATCTTTTAAATCCCTTGTGAGCTCTCCTAGATTCTCTGCGGTTACCTTTAGCCTTTCAAATTGTTTCCATTTCTTCTTCAAAATATTGCCAGCCTTTTCTCTTGTTCTTTCTGCTTCTACAGGCCCCTAAACCCCATTTAAAAAGTTATTTTACTAAAGAAAAAAATTAGAGATGAGGAATAAAACTTAGAAATTATAGAAGCTAACTTCATGCACAAACAAGATTCAAAAGTATTTTTAAAATAATAAAGATGGAAACTTTGTTTTCTGGAAAACTGTATTAATCGAGAGACAAACTCATACTTTCCCTTTGATTTTCTCTCCCAAGAGAAAAGCAATCTGAGGAGCTCACTTGCCTAAAGCCCAAAGAACCACTTGCTTTTTGGCAGACAAGGTCACACATACGTAAGAAAAGGTGAGATAGTTTCAATTGTTCATGCACTTGCTTCAAAAGCCCTTAGTTTCAGGTTCAGGGGCTGCCTTGGTAGCACCCCCAGCCTCCACAAAATCCATCAGAGTTCCTTCTGAATGTGCAAGTTTATCCCTTCATTGCATGTTGGCTTCTCACACATCTAGACTGTCTAGAACAAGAGCTTCTGCAGGAGGACTGAGTAACCAGCATGAACAGGAACAAGAGAGAGTTCAGACAGTGTGGTCCTTCCAGCTGCAAAGTCCCCATACTTCTACATAACACCACTTGTTTCTTGATGCATTTTTCCATATACATTGCCACTACCCTATTTCCAGAAACTTGGAAACTGCCAGAGATCTAGGAGGCCAAAAAGGGTGCATCTTTGGGTGGAGGGATAAGGGGGAGGAAGGTGCACTGGCAAGAAAGGGACAGACACAAGTAAGACTTAAATTGGCAAATTCAGCACTATCTAGGTGCACATTTAAAGAAATAGCAAGAAAGAACCACAACAAAAGGAACAAGTGGGAAAGAAATGAAAATAAACTAAGCAAGGAACAGAACTGTAGGCTTACAGAGTGTGAATCTCAAGAACAAAGTAGTTTGCAAATCTGGAGTAAAAAAAAAGAAAAGGCTACAATTTTCATACACTAAAGAAAGTTACATACTGTTAACAATCACTTCCAGTTTCTCTTAAAAAAGAAGAAATAAATTGAGGCAATTCATTACCACAGAAGACGTTTTAGACAACGCAAGTAAAAACCTGGATTTTTTTAGTTCAGTTTGTCACTCTAATCCAAGTGCAGAGGGACCAGGGGGAATAGGGAATTTGTTTGTCATAAATAGAGGCACTGCTATTAGCAGTTAAATAACCGAGAATAAACATATTTCCGTTGTAGTTTACACTGGAGCACTTTTTCCTGATAAAGCCACTATTATACGTAATGTAGTTAATAATACATTCATAACACCCAAGTTGTTCATTCCCACAAACAATGCTAGGCATGTGGAATTTTTCCTGTTCCTTACAGTGACTCCAGTGACATTTTCTTGGCTTCTTCCTCTGGGAAAAATATTTAGGCAACAACTTCCCTTTAGCGCAATATATATAGACCCACTTGAGTTATTTGATAAAAGCTCAGTGCGTTGTGCTGCATTTTCACTTTT
>BJBW01010543.1:31884-85793 GCA_004320125.1 Scolopax mira | reverse complement strand
TTTAGTTCCCTGCTTTATGACAAGAGATAATTTTTCCCCTTCCATATCAGCAGGGATACAACTGCAGACTAGCTTCATTAATTGCAAATTCCAGCAATTCTAAAATTCCTCTTTATACGAGATTTCTTTCTATAATAATTCAAGTTCTCTAGAAAATAGGATCTAACATTTTTTCTAATACCATTTTCTGGTTTCACTCAGCACTTCACTATATGACCAATGAATGCCTGTTCCCAACCATAGCCACATAAAACACGTCCAGTGTGCAAGCAGGAAGAGAGACAAAATTGAGAAAACTGTCAGAATCCAGCTATTAAAACACCCTTCCCGGATCTTTGAGGTAATCTGGCAAAAATGCAGCCAACTGATGAGTTTTGAGCAGCAGCATTGTACAGATTTACTATCATCATCCACAATCAGAGATTTCCCTTACCCCAAATGGTGGATATGAAGCAGCAGCAGCAGCGGAGGCAACGCTCACTGCGGGGGGTGGTATTCCTGAAGAAGAAGGTGGGAACAGACCCAAGGCATTCAGATTTAATCCAGGAATTAAATGTGCTTGAAGCTGCAAAGGCAGAAGAGTTATTTAAGATTTACAATCCCAGTTATTAACTTTAACCAAAATCCTAGTTGGCATAGGCTATTAACCTTTTCAGAAGACGTCAGCATGTTATTTAAAAAAAAAAATAATTTCATCTCCATTACCTCAAGGACTCGGTTTCAAACCTATTTCTCAGACATCTGCAGAAACCAAAAACATTAACAAAAACGCAGCAAAAAAGGCAGCTGGGAATCACTTGCCAGAACTTCATCAGTGAAATTTTATAGCAAGAAATTCAGACAATAGTACAATCTACTTTTAGAGTGAAAAAAAATATTAAAAAAATAATATAATATTTTTGGTTTTATACCTGCAGAAACAGAGAAAGCACAAGCCCTGACTTTTCATACACTGGGAGTATGCACCACACTATGGCCCCATCCTCCCTCTTGTGCCCTTTCCTTCCCATGCCTTGCAAAAGATGATGTTGGATACCCCCAGTGTTTGCTGGGAAAGCACCAAAGTTGCACGTCCCTTTCTTGACCAAACTTGAGAAAAGTGGCAGCATCACATGGTGGGAAGCATTGGTTGTCCGTGACACAAAACTTGTTAGTTTTCCACTTTTCCAGATTATTGCCCAGTAATATCACTATGCTTTAGCGATACCTCAGCCAAAAAAACCCCAAAAACTTCAACTGAAAAAATACCCTAAATAATCACTATAAACTAAACTGGAAATACACCCAGTAACAGAGGCAGAGGCCTCAAGCTCACCCCACATTCCTGCTCATTCCAACAAGCAAAAATGGACCACTATAAAATAATTTGTGTCCTTGTGTGCAGTTTGTGTCCTGCAATTTGCTTATAGTAGGGAAGAGAAGGGAAAAGCGGGGAGAATGTTCTCTCCAGCAAGTAGGGAAACTACGAAGATCAATCATTTCTAGAAAAATCAGAGACTACCATAACCTTAAAAAAAAAATCTCCAGTTTGATTCTAGACCATAAGATTTGGATTCATAAACAAAAAGCTCTTCATAGTTTATCAAAGATCTCAATCATTTCTCAATATGCATTAGTAATACTTTGGCAAAGTAATGAGGCATGTTGCTTTTATTATATAATCTCCAATCATCTTTGGATAACTAAATGCCTTTATCATCTATATCAAGAAAAACCTTAATAAAGTCTTCTTAAATTAAGTAGTTGAAAGCAGGAGTTACTTCTTCCATACTTTGTTATGCTTTTAATATAAAATAGGAATTCTCAGTCTCTTCAAGAAACAAACTAGAGCATATAAGCCACAATAATATATAAACACACTTTTTGGGTTTTTGCAGTAAGAAAAAAAGTGAAAAGCTCATTCATTTTCTCCATCTAATCAATTTCTTAGTTCCCCTACTCAAAACAAACCAGGAAAAAGCCTTCATTAAATAGTACATACGTAAATAAAAAAAAAAAATTGCTCAAGTCCCACAAATTAATGCACAATGCAATAGAGAGAGGTTGCAACAGGAAAATTCTGATGTGATATTAGGAAAGAAATTTTCACTGTGAGAGGAGTGAGACAGGACACAGGCTGCCCAGAGACTGTGGACTTTCTACCCATGGAGATGGGTAAGGGGATAAGTCCCTAAGCAATCTAAGTTAACTCTAAAGTGGACCCTGTATTGAACAACCCTCCTGCTGGGCCAGGTAACCTCCAGAGATGCCTCACACCTAAATTTTTCCATGGTTCTAGTTCCAGAAAGGACCCGTGCCACAGGACAACTCACATTCATAGCAGCAATATCATTTTCATAGGACTCCCTGATTTTCTTCATGATTTCTTCCTCAGCCTTGGCACAAGTTTCAATACTGCCTTTAACTGTAATGGTCCTTTCCGGATTATAGAGTGTCAAGTCCTGCAATCTGCAAATGAAACAGAAGCACAGTTAATTAGCAAACAGTGGAGGGTAATCCAGGTTTGAGCGCGATGACATCAAGTGTGTCACGTTTGCCCTCCAAAGAGGATAGTACCAATTCATAACAGGGCTCAAAACACAGTTCTCAGAGAATTTGGAGAAACTCTGTCCTCACAGCAATCACAACAAAAATCCCTGCCATCAGGTTTGGCACCAGGATGGTTGAGATGTGCTTTGGTGCAGGACAAGGTGGAAACTGTCCTGCTCTGCGGGAAGAGTTGCTGCAGAGCTTCATGCTCCACACCAGCTTGACCAACAGAGAGGGGACTTCAGACTTTTTAAGAGATCCCAGAAACACAGACCATAGAAAACTTTCTTTCCTTGAGAACAATGGCAGATTCCTTAAGGAAAGAGAGGTGGGGGGGGGAAACTCCAACCCTTAGTGGACCTGCAGGAGAGCCTCCAAATCCTTGTAACAGGAAAAGCAAAAGCTGTGTGCAAGACAACATTTGCTGCAAAACACTAGTTTACAGACAATGACTTATTTGTGTCATCAGCAATAGAGACAAGTTGGGTTCACAGAATGAAGACCATTATCCCACTTACCCTGTACATAATTTTTTCCCTTTTAAGAAATAGCATTAACAGTCTGTGTACTGTTTGCAAACAAATGTTTATGCCAACACATTTAAGAGAGCATACCTGTCTTACAAACCGTATTCTTCAAGCAGATTTATTTGGGTGCTTTTTCTCCAATTGATTCACTTCTCTTCCTCTGACTAATTCCATGAAGGTTTACATACACCTTCAGGAAGGTCTCAGGTTCTTTCAACCGATTTTGAATTTCCTCTTTTTGAAGAATGTCATTCGTCATTCACTCTTAGCTTCCTTGTCTTCATTTCAGCTACTTCATTTATTTATTTCTCTTTTCAGTCTCCTGCATGTCTTTATAATTCTTCATAAGTCTTCGTGTGTCTTCCAAACTTTCTCCCTTTCCTACAGCCTACAAGCCCCCTGGCTAGAGCCTAAGTCCAGGATGCCCTCAAATGCTTGGAAGTTCACATCAGAGTATTCGTTATTCAGAACAGAAGGTTCTCTGAGGATATCACTCCAGGGTAAAACTGCTATTAACAGCCAAGCTTCTACAGCTATGTTGATCTAATCAGTGAAGGTGAAAACTCCTACTCTCTACTAAATCTGAACAGGTCTCAGTTACCGTCACTAACTCACAGACCAACAGCTATTGCTTTGAAGCAGAGTAGCCAACATAACCCAGGTCAGCTGCTGGTGGACAAGAAGGACAGAGCTGCTACTAAAGGTATTTTTTTCAGTATTCATTTGCTTTATTTTCTGCCATCTTGTCCAAAATTCTAGTCTATACCAGAAACTAAAACATTGCTAGTTTCACTCATTTTCACACATAGCCCAGAACTGATCCAGGCTTATAGTTTAGAACACTCTTCATTACATATGGTATAAGATGTTAAAATAAGATGTTAAAAACAACCAACACTTAAAATATAGTCTAACACAGGCTCCACATCGCCTATGTGGCTATTTTAAGCTTGCTCTTGACTGAGTTTACAATGAAGACCCACTGTTTACATTAAATTTAACTGAGCTGAAGTCACAGTTTAATCCACATTATGGAAAGGCCTCCAAAAGGCTGTTATCTCAGCCTTCAAAACACACGTAATATTTTTGTAGGAACTCTGTACCTGAATAGACTGCAGCAGCATTGCTGCTGTTTGAGACATCTCACCAAAAGATTAGACCGTTGGAAACTTACGGAGATATCGTGATTTTAGTATCTGTGTCTTGTTCAATTTTCTTCAGGTTTCTGCCTTCTTTGCCAATAAGTCGGCCAACAAAGTTGTTATGTGCCAAAATCTTCAAAGGAATTTCTTCTGTACTGTAATGGAGGTTACACCCAGTGAGACGTTTGGAGACCAGAGTGCAAGGTTTTTATGCACATTATAGATAAATTTTATTTTAATAGAAACAATTACAACTCCTACTTACTTACACATGTTTATACTAGATGCAGAACGAGTCCAGGTGCAGTGCACATTTCAGCACTACCACCTATAGCTCCATTGGAACATACCTGCTAAATAAAGCTCAGACTGAAATAGCAAGAGCTGTTGGGAAGGAAGAAATATACCTTAAAGCTTTTAGTGAGAGCTCACAACTTGTTATGCTCACTCTGACTAAAAGCTATTAGTTGTTCAAGAAACTTCAGTATTTGCTCCAGTTCACCTCAAAGTCACAGCCAGACAATGGCTGGAAAATGTAGATGTGTGCTGGGGCTAATTAAGCAAGTAGACTGTCCTGAAAGGAAAAAAGTCTTAGTACCTTTACCTAGTTAAATAAGGACAATGGCAAAGATTCATTGTTAACATTTTTTAAAAGACTGCATCTTTAAATAGAGTCAATAAGAATTCAGAATTTTTAATGCCTCCACAATGAAATGCCTTTTACTCACAATTTAGTATCTTGAGCTTCCTTTTGCATGATCTCCATAATAATTTTACAAGCCGTTGAGCAGCCTTCAGGAGTAGAGTGGATGGTAATTGGTTTCTCAGCAGCACCTGCATTCTCTTTACGATGAATATCAATTCTTGAAAGAAAGAGAAACACTAACTGTAGCCACGTACTATACAGTAAGCCTTGCATTTTTCCAGCTCTCACAAAATTAATTTATTTTGAGCTAACATTGATTACATTGGAGTGGTTTAATTTTGCAAAGTATACAACTACTTAAACATATCCTAAATACTTTTTTTTTTAAATGTATGCGTTATAAAGAGCCTCTCCTATCCTGATTTTAACAGCTAAACCCCAGTGTCCACAAGGATGAGATCTCCTTTCCTCACTGAACTTCCATCAGGATATTCAGGGGAGTTGCTAGATAGACAATTTATGGTAAAGCACTGAAGACAACATTTCATCAAGCTTTCCCAATACTCTATCACCAACACAGTCACACCAGTAATAACGGTTGTGTAGGTACAGTCAGGCTTTGTCCCACCTTGTATTTTTTAATGACCTCAGCAGCAGAGTTTCCTAGTACTTCTCCACTAGCAAGTAGCATCATAGTACTTGCTTTCATCCTCAGGATTGCTTTTTTGTGCCTTTTAAGCCTAAAATTTGTCCTTACATTACCTTTCCTCTAACTCTACTCTCTACCACCTTAAAACCACTACCTTTAGTCTACACCACAGTTTGTGTAGCTCTAGGAATTGAACAAAAACTAATTATGACCTGCATCAAGACAATGCCTTGGATATTATTTGTGCTCTGTCAGTAAATGCAGGTCACATACTCTTTCCACCTCTGCTTTTTGCTTCCTCCCCTAAAATCATAGCTGTTTCCAAACTTAGCAACCAACCATACTGCTTTTCAATAAAACCCTTTATTTCACCTGTTCTGTTACTGAAAATTCATTTTGTTTCATGATGCAACATTTTCTAAGAAGCCCACGGCAATCTTTGGTGTAACTGGAAATAGATGACATTTTTTTCATCCCCAAAACAATGAAAACATCACTCCTGAAGTCACATATCCGTAAAGTTAGGCACCTGTAACTATTTCTCCTCTGTCCAGCCTTCTCTCAAGAGATAAAAGCTTTCCTTATGCCAATCTTCCAGAACTTTTACGCTCTGAGAACTACACATTCTAGATATCACCTGAAAAGTTGGTTACCCATAGGCAAAGTACAACCAAGTCTTGTCAGGACGCCACAAATCTCTTAAATCTGTGGTGTTTAACAATATTCTCCTGGGTTACAACATGCTAATGAGAGATTGAAAGAAGCATCATGATAATCCTGGGTTTGACAGGGGAGAGGGATCCTGTTTATTTGTAGGGAGGGGCCTGTAATTAGAGAGGACTCCCTTATCCTCATTAGCTGCTCTCAAATTGAAGCCACCCACCCTCCCACCCCTCGTGTTCTGCTCATTTAGGGCTCCTGCCTGTTGTAACTGCAGTGTACCACTGAGGACAGCATCTTTCACTCTCTGCTCTTAGGGGTATCCTGGAAGAATTCTTTAAATACAATCCCTACCTCCCTCGGCATCTGCGCTGAGCTCTTCCTTGTGGGCAGGGATTTATTTAACATGCACTGAAAACAATCTCCTCCAGCATCTGTACACCCTAGTGCCCTAAGCTTCTTAGGTCACTTAGCAGCTCCCATGCATCTCCCCGATGTGTGCTTTGGTGTGTTTTGCAACTTGACAGCAAGAAATTTATTCACCAGAAACACATGGAGTGAGGCGTAAGGAGTAGTGAGGGGAGAGAGAAAGTTTGGTGGTTGTGGGGTTTTGTTCCTCCCTCTTGAATTGAAAACATGTATAAATCCTCAGAATACCCCGAATTAAACTAAAGCTAGAATAAACACTTAAAGAGTTGGGTATGTCACCACACTGATCAACGTATTCTAGATCTTTCAGTTCCACTTTTTGTGCCAAAACATTACTGGTACATCTATAAACAAACTCTCCAGTATAAAGTACCATCCTACTAGCACTGTCAAATTTTTTTTTTATATTTTTAAAGGGAGAAACAAGTCACCTCGAATTTGAACGTGTCAAAACCAGAATCCAGTCTTTAAATAAATCTTGCAAAAGATTTCCTATTCGCTGTTATTTTCTTTTGCTCTGCAGCCACACAGTTTAGTTGTGATGTTCTCTTTTTTTTTTTTTAATGAGAAACAAGGACAACGTATTAAAGCTTCCAATTACAGCTCTGTAAAATAACTTACTTGGACTGTGTCTGCTTTGTAATGTTTCTGATTGTCGCTCCTTCTTTCCCAATAATGGCTCCTACAAACTGTGTGGGAACCAGCATCCGTAGAGGAACGTCCGACTGTGGTTTCTGCCTGGTGGTTGCGCCGGGTGACCCTTGCCTTGGAGGACCCCTCTGTCCAAATCCACGTCTTCCCTGGGGATGCTGTTGCGGAGGTTGCTGGGCTGCCATTTCATCAGGGATGTATGCAACTTTCAAGGAATAGTTTTCAAGCTGAAACCCGTTCAGTTTTTCTATTGCTCTGTTTTATTTGCAAAGGGGAAGAGAGAGGAGGGGGAAAAAAAAAACCAACCACAACACAATCACATACAGGGTCTTATGAAATGACAAGTCATTCGGATAAAGACTTCTGCTTTTTTCTAAATCGCATGACAAAGCTAAAAACTGGTTCCAAGGTGAAAAGTTACATCCAGAATTCTTCAGTCAAGATTTCGATTACACAACTTTTTTTTTCCAAGTCACCATATTAAGGACTACAAGTTAGTTCTTGCTTGCTCTGGGTTTCTGTGTACTTTAAAGGTTTTACTGGTGCAACCCTATCAGCAAAACCTCACAGGAGACAGAGCTTATACACTCAAAAGCATTCTTTTGCCTGATTTAATTTAAATCAGTTTCCCAAATAGAATTAAAGCTGCACCAGAGGGAAAACTTTTTAGCTGCTATCACAGCACCTTCATTAGGGTTTTTGCCAGCACAGCTATTTGGCTTGAGTTTCTGCAGTAACTGACATAGCTATGACAGGAAGAAGAAAAAAAAAAAAAAAAAGAAAAAAAAGGCATGAAAGACACCTCCTGGTTCATTCTCAGCAGGAAAGAAAACATTCAAAGCCAGACAATGGCATTTGAAACACCACTTAGCAGACCACAACATCGCAGCTTATCATCTAGTCATGTTTTAAGCAGGTTTAAAAATTAACCAGGAAATTAAAGCCAACACGTCTCTTGAACTCTCCACCGATGCAAAGGTGTCAGAAGACATCGAAATCCTGCTTCAAGTTCTTTAGTGCTTTTAGGCAAAACAGAGCCCTCTGTTAAACATCCCAGAGGGCTACTGCCCAAGTGCACGCCACACGCTCGCACAGTGGTCCATCACACTGATTGCTCAACCCTCCCTCTTCTTAATCAAGGTGGGCCCAAGTTGGTGAGTCAACCTGACCTGCTGGTGGTCTCCTCTTCACAGAGGGAACACAACTCTAAACTTTAAAATGACAGACTTCCAGAGGGTAGATGATCTTCCACTTACAGAATAGAGTCAATACCATTAATTGACCCAGGAAACAGCAGGAATAACTAAGCTACACATAGCACACAGGTAAGCCAGTGATGTAAAATTAATGCGTTTGCCCAAGAGTAATTTTAAGTTTCACTACAAAGGCATATTATTCAGATTATCATCAATATAATGCATTGATTTGAAGTAGTTTATAAACACCAGGCTCAATCTTGGACCAAAGGTTACTGATAGATTTAAAAAAAAAAAATTAAAATAAAAGCCAGTAGTTTTTTTACATTAAAGAACATTTAATTTTTAACATTTTTGTTAAAAAGCTCCAATAACCACATGCTCTGGAGCAGGGTCTCTGAAATTCAGAAACTTAACACGGTCCCTCTGTTCACACACATTTGCAAGTGGTTATTGCCATTTTACCAAACACAGCCCTCGGCAACATTTCTTCTCCTGTCTCTACTGAAGGGATTGAGAGCAATGCAAGCCAATTGCCTAAATTTTCAAGGGTAGCCAGTGAAAAACACTGTTTATCTCCTGGGTATCCTATTTGATAGTCTGGGTCTCAAGCAGCTGTTGAAGCCCAGCAGCAGCTTTGCAAGTACCAAGTGGCATAGGGGTACTGAGGGCAGCATGCCCCTCGTCTCCCAGGGGTTGAACATCTTCAAATATTCCAGTTGGACAGCAAAGAGCTTATGAGAAAACAACTCATTTGTGCCTTTGGAGCAGTTTGTGTAATAAGGGCTGGTAATAAATAAGGCCCAAGGCAACGCCAATGAACAACAAGGAAAGCAAAATATTGAATAACTGATCACTGCTCATTAAATACTTCTGTTCACCAAATGAGACACGGGCCCTTTGGGAACAGAGTAGGAGCATAATTGCTCCCATAACAGAAGAATGTCTTACAGCACATGGCAAAAGAGAGCTGGATTAAAATTTGCTGAGGCTATTTCAAAAGTTGACTTAACTTTTACTCCATGGACTTTGAAAAGCATTCTATTACACTGAAAGCCACGTTTACAGAGCAGTAAGGGCAGAGAGCAGCCAGACTAGTGAAACTTGTGTTCCTGTGGATTGGCAGCTTAAGTTTCAATTTCTGCATAGATTTCCAATGCCTGAAAGGCGTTTTGCTGAAGTATCTCTCCATGGAGATCCTATCTGGGAAAGGAGTCTGAAGCCTTTCCTTTTTACGCAACCTGAACATATTAAGCTCTTACTGGTTGCAAATATCTGAGGCCTCTGTTTCCAGGTTGTTTTACCAAAATCAGCCAAAAAGCTGAAAGGGATAGAAATGGCACCACCAGATAGTGCAGTTGCACAAGCCCTGTTTCTTTTGGAATCAAATCTCAAGGTGTTGGAGAGACGAGCACCAACAATTTCACAAACGTGCTGTAGGCTCCAGACTGACATCCATCCCAACTCATTCCCTACCACATATTCATTTGACAAGTTCAGACTTTCCCCCAAATGCTTCAATCTCCTCTGGCTTAGACCAGAATCCCAACACTAATACAAGACCTTACATTAAACCAGTGCATGAGAATTCTCAGTCTTCCTTAGAAGTGGTAGGGGAGGAAAAGACTAGGCTTTTTGTTTGCAACCAAGCCACATACCTATCATGTTTTCACAACAATCATTTTACAGCAATAACTAGCATACATATATGCCATACTTTTCCTGGAAAGAGGGTTGGAATTTTTCTACTTAGGAACAATTTATAAATTGCTAAATGGTTCTATGTGACTATAAGTACCTTAAATTCAAAGCAAACTGAAAAAAGTTCATTTGCCATCGTGGAAAATGTGTCATCGGTGAGCAATCCCTGTCCACCAAAAACCATGTGGTGACATGGAAAATTAACACTAAAAAAAAATATTGTATGCTTTGGTTTTGAGCAAGTATTTTAAGGCAAACTTGCTTTAAATTTAATTTCTCTAGTTAGGTACTACATATACTACAGTATCTGTAGTACTTTATACTAGATTCTCTAGCACACTAGAGATCAGTACCATCACTTGTTTAAATTAGTGTAGGTATTTATAGAGAAAACTTTAAAATAACTAATTCACTCTCTGAATCAAATGGCTGTCTATATTCTATAGGCTGGCTTGTTTTGTCATTTGACTTGTTCAAGTCAGAAGAGTCAGCAATTAAATGCTTCCAAGCCTTTTGCAGAACTGAGATTACCTGGGTAGGTAGTCCCACATTCTGCACCGATTTGGGCACACACAGGGAATACCAACGTAACTAGTTTTCAGTGATGCAGCAAACACACAGTTCTGGTACATTTGTTACAGAAGACACAAGCCTACAGCTTTTGAAAGGTTGCTTTGGCTGTTGATCCTGGCCTTCACATCCCAACATTTGATAGGTTTCACTAGGTTTTTGTGGGGTTTTTTTTAAATATTGTTATAGACCTTTATTTAACTGTTCTGAACTCATTTTTAGCAATTTTGGGGCACAAAACACAGGGCTGGAACCAGACAAAGTGATGGCTCAGCAGTTCTTTCAGCACCGTAATCAGCCCAAAATTTTAGAGGCATCTAGGCACTGCTTGGAGGGGGGTGGAAGAGGAGGGACACAGACACCAAGAAGCAACATAAGCAATTAAGAATTGTTCTTCTAGAGAAAAAAGTAGTCCTGTAAAATATCTCCTACTCAGGAAAGCCATCCCAGCTCCGAGGGATCTGGGCTGCCCAAGCCTCAGAGGAAATCAAGTGACTGGTTCTTCACATCACTAGCAGCACTTTCAGTCAAGGCTTTCACCATTCTTGCAGTCCACCAAACACATGTTTAATCCAGCTCCTTCTGTAAAGCACATACTCACATTGACTGACCACCTCAGCAACTCAAGTCAAAACCACAGCTCTGCCTTTCCACGGAGACCTCTGCCATCCCAAACAGGGCTGGGGCCTCCTTGCCACAGCCATAAGTTAATAAATAAAAGCTGTGTCAGCTACCTCTGCCAGAGCACGCTGCTGGTACCTACTGAAACAACCCACAAACAGTCTTTTACACAAGGGTTAAAAGCCTTAGGGTCATTTAATGGGGACAAAGAAAAATTCAGTAAATTTCCTCATTAAGAGGTATCCCCTTCCCCCAAATCCTCTTAATTATTAATATTTAATGGAAACAAAGCACTTCTATTTCATATACCAGCAAGCACTGGTACACAGGAATTTCATAGCATCATTCAGAATTTTTTTATAAAACAAATTAAGGGACTGCAGCAACTACTGCCTGTGCTCTGCTAAGATGTACAGCATCTTATGTTCACGTGACACCTGCTCAGAAGTAAGAGGACCCCCTACATAAAAATGAAACCTTTAAGCAAATATTTCATAAATTAGTCACCTGAGCTGTTCCCATCAAAATGACATCTCACTGCTGTCCTCTTGTGAGCTCCCTGCAAGAGAATGTTTGCCCAGCCTTCTCCCTTTCTGATGCTAGTGGAGGTTAAACATCTCAGGTAAATGAATACAGTAAAAGCACCGAGGCTTGTGCTGGAAATCATTCATCCATTGATAGAGCAGTGACACCAGGCATTAGATGGAGAACATATTTCACTCCTACATGCAGCTTGTACCTACACTACCTTTCTTTTTTCCTCCCTGAACAGATACATTTGCATACTGAGAAGACATATATATGGTAATTTTTCTCTGGCATAAAAATTTTTTTTTTTGCATTAAAAATAAAATTTTCATTAGTATTTGTGAAAATAAAAACAAAGAAAAAAATAAATCTAAGCTTAAAATCATGCAGTGTTGAATTTTCAGTATTATCGTTCCTATGGCAACATTAGCCCTGACCCATGATGGCAGGTAAAAATATTAGTTATATGAACTCGTGTTCATCAAGGATAGATGTGTGCACACACGCCACTTTGTGCTTCATTTAAAAGGTAAAAAAAAAAATATATATATATATTCCTTTTTGCAGGTATTTATTTGAAAGGTGACCACTAGCGTCTTAACAATCTAAGTAATAGACCTACTCAAATCTGCAAAGATGCAGATGCCAAGCTCCTTGCACTGCAGCTGGCATTGAAAATACACTGCTAATTATGAGACACAACTAGCACACATAACCTATTCCCAAGCTGAAAAAATAAGATTAAAAGTAAGCACTTAGCCCCATACTAAAACAATATACAGCTACTCCATCTATTTGAGGCTAACTTTGCCCAAAATCCCCCTTCCAAAGTCCTGGGTAGAGCTAAATCCTGTAGCGTGCACTAGACACCTACACACTGGAACATTTTGGGGAGGGAAAGAGGAGATGGTGTAACTTTTGAAGACAACAGCCATAATTCAGGTGGCAGCACATCACAAGGGCAGGGTCAGCACATCCTGCTGGTTGCAGCCAGAGACCCACAACTGGGAGAAGTTGGGATGCCTTTTGGCAAGCAGATCCCAAGCTGCCTTGGCAGCTCCATGCAGCTGGTTGGGTCATTTGATCTGAACCACAGGCTTCAGGCTCTGCCACTTGTCCTCTTTTCCAGATATTTCATATCCCACCATGACATTCAGTAATTGTATGTGCTACAGCAACATGCACATGCTTTCTAAGGCCCTCTCCAACTTCTGGGAAGGACAGGGGTAGGGGCAGTTTCCAAGCTGAAACATCTCCTTCCTCCTCCCAAGCCCACTGAGGGAGAGGAGGGGAAGGATGGGGTCACAGAGATGTCCTGGCAGTCTCAAGCCTCCTCCTTGGAACCCACAGTCCTGGAGAGCAAAGGGTGGTTGGCCCAGGCCCACGTACGGCTCCGTGCCTGCTGAACACCTCCACAAACCTATGGGGCTTCCCATCTGCCATGCTGGCTTCCCTGCTCTGGCCACCTAAAGATGAGGAGCAGCATCTTGCTTTTTCTGCCAAGATAACCTTGTGCCCATCCAGCTAGGAAAGAGAGGCATCACTACAACAGGTAAAAACAACAGACCTCCATTCCAAAAATTAGCCAATTACTGTACACATCTCAAATTTTGGGTGCTGCGTGCTGTGTCCCAGACCTGTTTCTCAGAAGGACTGCAGCATTCTTCACCGACTTCAGTTTCCAAGCTAATTTTAGATGCAGCCCTGTATTGAATCTGCTGCAGCTGACATATCAGCCTAGAGAAAAAAAACCTCTGCCATGACAATTAGACTTGCAAGACAGAAGAAGGCTTGGTTTTCCAGCTGGGTGGGACCAAAAGTTTTGTTCAAAAGTCACATCCTCCAAGCGATGCATACCACACTTGTTTAGAATTGCTTATCAAAAGTATCTCAGGATTGTGTTACAGCACCTTCACCAAAACACACTCCAACGGGCACAGCAATGCCATGCAGCCTGTCCAGCCTTGGCATGCTTTGTCAGCCAGCACTGCTATCTGTGAGGTCAGTATCTATGATTAAAAAAGCGTAGAAGACACACAATTAGAACCGGGGACCCACCATACGCGGCAGAATAGAAAACTTCATGTCACAGTGTTTGCTTCAAAAGTCGTGACTAAGAGCATCATTTACCCTAAATGACTAAGTTTTGAAATATAAAGCTTGTTATCAGCTGCTGATTCTCAAAGACTCTAAACGGCTTTCAAGAAAGCTAGTTCTTGTTGCTTTTCATAGTGCATCTGCTGGCCAACACTGGCTTTTATCAGCCATCAGCACTCGTACACCCCCCTCCACAGCCATTGCCCTCCAGCACAGCCGGTTCCAAGAAGCAAAGCTAGGTCATGCCTGGGGAAAATCACTCGACTGAAACACCACCAGAGCCAAGGCAGAAAAGGCACACACCCACAGGTCTTGTAGAGATTTTTCCTAGAAAACAAAAACTCTAGTTGGCCACCTCTTCTCTTAGGGGGTTTCTAAATGACTGTGAGGCTGCATCCTGAACCCAGCCCGCCTGAGCTAACCTTTTCCATATGGAAAATGGACTCATCCCCTTAGAAAACCCTGTGTCTGTATCAAACTATCCACAGAAGCAAAGCAAGGCGCCTCCAATTGCTCTACCAGTTCAAGACACCCAAACTCTATCTCACCATTCAACCTGCATCGCCTTGGGTCCTCGTCCAACATTCACGCTGAACACTAATTCACCTGCTTCGAACTCAAGATGTTTTCAGTTATTGACACATGATTTCTCATGCAAACCAATATTTTATCTTGGATGCTTCTTCAGACTTGGCTTACCTCCACATTTCCTCAGAATTGACCCTAAATGTTATCAAGTACAGTTTGAGGAGAGCGCAGGGACTAACTGTATGATGTTGTTTTCAACTTCAGAAGGAAGCACACAAGTCCAGGAACACACCTCACAGATGACAAACTGCTCAAAAATATGCATCATGCTTCTTTCCGTGGTATTTTAGGTACTTCCTTCCTACATTTTCAAAGAAGGAACTGGCACGTGTAGCATTAATTTTTTTTTTTAGCAGTGCACCATGGGCTTCTTCAGAACTAGAAATTCAACATTTGTCTCTATTACTGTGCAACAGAATTAAAAACAATAGAAGAGCCTGAAGAAGAACTTGCTGAGTGATACAGGTTTTGAGTAAATAGGGAATTCAAGAAAAACATTCTTTCATTCAGCTCCGCTGTAGAAAGGAAACACCACTGACACAAGTTTCCCATCACATTTGTTTAGAATACGCTAACAAGTAACCTAACTCATTAAAAGATTAAATACATGTGTTGCATTCAAGTTACACAGAAGTCATAATTACTTAATTATATGTACAAATATTATTTCATTTGTAATTTTGAATTAATGCATACCATAAGCATACTCTGCATCTTAAGTGCTGATTTTAGTTAGCCACAAGGTGGCAGAAATTTCAAAGTTAAAATCAAAAGATCATTGTAGGCTATTCCATGGGTTTGGTTTTGTTTAACCTTCTATGGCTAGAAAGAGAGGAAAAATATGTTTGTCACCAGACAAAAAAAATTAAGGAACTCACAAGTCTTTTTTCTACCTGTGCTGGAAAAGCAAGATTAAACCTAGAGCATAATATGGATGTTTAAAGGAAAAGGATATACAAACATGAAGTAAAGCATTATATTTTTTCATTTTTAATACCTAGCTTAAGACTTATAATTTACTAGAGGTATAAACAAGAATAAAATATGTGGCTTAAAGTTCAAAAAGCCCAAATAAACTTTTTTAGGTGTTCTGATTACAACCTTTTATGTATTTGGAAGTTGCGTTAAATTTTCTAATTAAAATAATAATTAAGGGAAAATCATAGCAAAACTGAAACAAATAGGAGATGAATGCACCTTCTAACCAGAAAACAGAGACAGAACATCCAACACTGTAAAAGGGCATCAAAAAACCTTTTTAAAACATGGCTAAAAATCATTAAGCAATAACTGACCTCTGTCATTGGCAAATCAAAAACTTTCTGCCCTCCCCAGTCAAATAATTTCACCCAAGTTTTCAATTTTCCAAATTCCTAATATTTTTTTTTAAATCAAAGTGCAGGAAAAGTTGATGACAAAAAAATAGCAAATTAAGGCAAAGCACACAAGATTCGGCAGGAGGATGATAAAGAGACTTTCTTAAAAGTCAATGCTTACGCAATCATTTATATCAATTAATTTATCAGAAGTGAGGTTGCACATAAAAATCGCAACAACCTGAATTCCAAAATGGAAGTTAGGCAACAGGAACAAGTAAATAAGATACTTACTGTCTAGCCTGGTCCTTATTGCCATATGTTACATTTACAACTGCAGTCTCCGTGTCAGTGTTCACTAGAGAGGAAAATGCAATGAAAAGAGGTTAAGTTCAGTGTGTGCTCATTTCCCTCTGCAAATTTAAAAGCAATTTGAGAGTAAAGCCATACCTTGCTCACAGTTCTCCACTGTTCCATACTGGGCTAACAAACTATCCAGCACCTATCAAGAGGTAAAAAAAAAAAATAAATTTACAGATTTCAATCTCAACACAGATTAACAAAAAAAAAAGCCTGTAAAAATCACTAAAATTGGTAATAGTTTTATCAGAACAAAGAGCTTTCAAGACATCCACACCAACAAGGAAGAAATGCTAGCTATTTTGGGAAGAACAAGCACACATTGCTTATTTTCTCTTTCTCACATCAGACAATCCTTATTTAAACCCTCATGAATGTGAAAATACAGAACGTAACTCCAAGAAGTCACACTGTACTGTAAGTCACAAACTTTGAAAATAAACCTCCAAGTCACCCGTTCTCAGGGTGGGCTAAAGCAGAAGCAGGAAGAATTAGCAAAGAGCAAATCCAGAATAAAACCTTTCCATGTATCCTTAGAACATATATGTAAATTTGCCTTGGTTTTTGCCAATTTTGCCAATTACTTGGTTGGGGTGGTTTTTTTCCCTTACCAATACACATCGGATTATACATACTTATCTCTTATTTAGTGAGGGGTTGTCTACATAGGGAAGTTAACCAGAAGAGCCAGCACATCACAAGAGCTCTTCCACAATTACTTCATTTTCCCAAAGGCCCATTCCAGAAAAACTACTTGCAACAGTATTTTACCAGTTATTTAAAAGTCACAATTACTTTGTCATTTGATAGAAAGCTGGGGAGGAACAGGTGACAAGGGGGTAAAGAAATCCAAATAAAGTAGTTTTATTTGGCATAAACTGTTTTATTCTAGTCAAATAGAAGATGAAGAAGGAGTAATAAAACAATGAGACTTTTAGGAAAAATCAAGGTGCCAGAATATTCCAGTAAAAACCTTAAAATATCCACAGTTATGTTGATTCTAAAAATCACATGGTATATACCTTATTTTCTTCCTAGTGAGAAATAAAGTTCCAGAAAACAGTGACTGTGGCAGTAACTAGCACAGAACACAAGTACGTCATTGTACGTGCTCTCTAAAAGCTTCTACTTCTCCTGTGTTTCTGATCAGCCATCAAAAACCTCTTGACACACCAGCCTCCTGTCTCCTCCAAGAAGGCCAAGAACCAAAAAGCTCCTTTGCTGTTAACACTGAGGAAGAGCCCGGGACAGAGCACTCAGCACCCCACTCCTCTTCACCAGGAGGTTCCCCACTCATGCTGCTCCTTAGTCCCCTTATGAGCCCTCTCAGACAGAGACAGTGTCCATCTGGGCTTTAATCCAACTGGTTCGAGTTCCCCTGTTCTTAAACGAGTTGCTTTACCAAACAGATTTACGAGAAGTTTCCTCAAAGCATTAGAGCTTTCTTTAAACGCAACAAGAAACCATCCTCTTGGGCCAAAGACACTTGCTCTCCTCAGCACTGTCCTCAGCACACGCTTGCATTTCCATCACCACCAGACTCATGCAGCAAGGTTTTAAACTTGACCAACACTGTAGGGGTAGCCTTTTAACCAGATCATATTTAAAATAAGCTAATTTTAAAAATTTCAGCAGGGTTTGGGGTTTCCAAACACAGAACTCAACTCCTGGGTGTGCTTCTCGCTACGCATGCATTTACTGCGACAAAAAATACCAAAAAACAGCAAGCCAATTTCTATACACATTATTCATTTGTTCTTATTTCTCTTCTGTCTTTTCCCTCTACCCAAATTTTTTTTCCTCTCTATAGCCCAAAGCCTCTAGTTCTGCTGCAAAACAAACATGTTTTGTTTAAGCTGCTCTTCCGTAACACTCTTCGTGTACAGCCTTGTTGGGCAATCAGAACAAAATTCAAAGCCAAGTTGGTGGTGCAGCAGCAATTCTGATGAACAGCTGAAAAGAAAAGTTTATTTGTACAAATATTTAATCTAAGCTAGGAAAAAAAAAAAAAGTATTTCCTTTACTTGAGCTCTCCTTCGAGCAGTTGTCTAAATTGGGTCTCCTGCTCTTGTTATAGCACAGATGTCTCTCTCACAAAAAGCTGCAGTCTTATACTGTGGACTTTCATTCATCAGGCTCTAAAAGCCAATTCTGACTTCATTATAAACAGCATTACCCTACACCAAGACCCACAAATCAAGGCTGCTATACAAGGAAAAAAGAAACAAGGAAACGTTACTCTTCAGTAGAGCTGAGAGCTCGAAGCACACATTAAAATATCCCGCTTCTCATGCGGATTTCACAGGTTCAGAAGTGGCTCCTTTGAACAAAACAGAGGAGTTGTTTTCTCCGCTTTCAGAAGAGACTATTTCATATACCTCTTCTTATGGTGCTGTAGGGTTTCTACCCTATGCCATAAGCAACTTGGTCTTAAGATATCTGGTCCATAAAACACAGTTATCCATATGGTTTCCATCTCATACGTGCACTTATCAATGAGAACTCCACAGCGGTGCTGCAAGAACCCGAGCTTCTTTCCTCCACTTGTGTAGACCAAATCCATTAGACCATCAACCTTGCCTCCATCACACTTGGCATCTTTATTGAGAGTTCAAATTAGACAACACAATTGAAACCACAGATAGCAGAGGCAGAAAGAGGATTTGGGTCTTTCAGTAGAAGTCCACGTGGACATTTTTGTCTGCCAAGACTGGAGTGTTCCGAGTGATTTAACAAAAAAGGAAGGAGAAAAAGTAGTGAAACAAAAACAAAACAAAAAGAACCCACACAAAGAGTCAGGCAACAGTACGAGGAAAGAGAAATTGTTAGTGTGAGTGATACTAACTTGATTTAAAAGAGAAGCAGGGTGAAAGACAACAGAAGAGTAAGAAGAGGTGAGGGCAGAGGTGCAGAGCAATGCTGATATCACCCCACATACCGAGACTGGCTGAACCACCAATGCCATCTGCACACTTTAAATACTCTGTTGGTATACTTAAGTTAACAAAGAATTGCAATTTTTCATTAATTAGATTAATGTAGCACGACTAGCCTAATGCAACCGGTCCCTGGTGTGCTAAAGTTAGCAAGGCAGCGTGAGAAAAGCTGGCATTTTGTGACTTCAATGTGTGAAACAGGACCTCGGGAGAGCCACCGCTGGCAGATGGTGGGGCTGCAAGACCAACAACAGACAATGGCAAAAAGGGTCTTCAAAGTACATTCCTTCAGTTTGGCTTAATGTTTTCACTGGTAAAAAAACCCATCCCCAAGAAGGGGCCTAGCTAGCATGGCTCTAAAGGAAGATCACATATGAAGGCAGCCCAACAGGTTTAAACTAAAGAAAAGCAGATTTAGATTGGGTATTAGGAATAAGTTCTTTCCAATGAGGGTGGTGGAGCAGGGAGGGGGTTGAGGCTCCTTCCCTGGAGACATTCAAGATGAGGCTTGACAAGGCCCTGGGCAACCTGGTCTAGTTGGAGGTGTCCCTGTGACTACAGGGGGGGTCGGACTAGATGACCTGTGAAGGTCCCTTCTGGATCAGATGATTCTATGATTCTAATAAATCCCCAAGAACACAGTCATTTTTGAAAGAGGCAATTGGATAACACTGCATCACCTGTGTGGAGCCATGGTGGATAATTGAGCTCAGCACCAGGTCTCCCAGCACCTCCCCGTCCAGTCAACCTGTCCAGACCCCTGCCACCAGCCAGAGCCCAAGCACAGCAACTTCACTCATTTTTACCAGAAGTAGTCAAAGCATGTTGGTCCCTTGTAGAGGGAGAGCAGTATGGAGTCACCAAGCTACCACGCAGTCTGCTGGGACAAAGCTGTTCTTCCAAAGCCTTATGAAGGCATTTGAATAGGCAATGCCAGTTTGCAATGGCTCAACACATTGCAACATGTGGTGATGGTGTTTTTCATCTTGTAGCCCTCCAATACCCAGTTTACTGTCTCATGAAACCATGACCATAGCCTGGAAGAATCAGAAAAATAAGTCTGGAAGCTGCTGAAGTCATTGTTTGCACACACCAGAAAGGCAGCGCCTGAAAACAATAACTCTGGCTTATTTACCACATCCCATACAAACCCTGGAGTGAATTCTTCTCCTGGGAACTTACAGTTATATCCAAATGTTCAAAACTATTAATAAGTTTACCCTATAATACAATTCTGTTTAGGTGGCATTACCACGGTTTTAAGAATCTAAAGCTGAACCACAGAGAACAAAGCCAAAATTGTCAAAAGGAACTACTAATTGAGTGACCGATTTGGACACCAAGGGCTTGATTTTCCACAGGGCTCAGCACGGCTGCCTGTTCAAAGAGCAGCTTCAAAGCCACTTTCGGTAGTGAGGAGAACACAGCACTTCTGCAAGAGAGACCTGAGGCTCGTCACATGAGACCAAGTGAAGACACTGTTGGCAACTAATGGCAACTTCTGCTTAACTCATTTGCCCAGCACCAGAGACCAGAACCTGCAGAATTCAATTTGCCATGGCAGCACTCGATTCCCCTAACCAAAGGGGTTTTGTCTTCCTGAAAGCCCTCGGCTTGCTGCAAAATTAAGAGAGCTTGTAGTGGCCCAACTCTTCGAGACAAGTCATCTTCACTGCACACGCTGGACTTGCTAGTTGACAGCAGAGCCAACCCTGTCCCGAGCCAACGTCCCTCCCTACAGCCCTCAGAGCTCTATTTACCTGCTCTCATTACAGAGCAGCTGAAAATCTTGATTAAAAAAAAAAAAAAAAAACGAGGTAAGAGATCATGCTGACTACTCCAACTTCAGTGTTGCAAATTAAGCAAAAGATAAAAGCAGCAAATAGTTCTCAGGTAGAAACACCACATGCAACCATGACTACAGCCATTGTAACCAATTCCACATACCACATGTGTTTATAAGTAATTCCAGATAATCCTGCTGGATCATTTAAATTTTTATATACACACACACACCTCTATGTGTATAACAATCAAAAGGTAATGGAAAAAGAGAGGACCAAATGCTTTAAAACCACACTAGTATTCAAGAACAACATTTAAAAGAACATGTCTTGAATCTGCTAAGTCAAAAAAAAAAATAACATAATATATGATTTGCATCATTTACAGATGGAAGAAGGTTAGTCTCTAAAGAAAGAATTAAGATGAATCCAAAAAGTGTAAGCAACATGGTAAACTGTTACAGATAAATATCAGAACTTCCCCTCACTCCTTTTTTTTTTTAAATAAAAATTCATACAATAGAAAAATTCACTGAAAGAGTATTCTAATGAAACTACAAAAATAGAAGAAATAGCAAGCAAAATTTTGGGGCTACAAAGTTAGCCCAGGTACTGAATGCAGAGGGGAAAAGTTTTTGTGTGCTTTCCTGTTGCCATATTAGACCCTAATTCAAGACAACTTTCCAGTGTGTGCAACAGGGAGGAAAGATCAGTGTGCATCACACTAAGGGGGTATGGGATGGGGGAAAAAAAAAAAAAAGAAATTATAGTATCAAGGCTGACAAATGGCCTGATTAAACGGTCTCCAAGGTTAAAAAAAAAAGTACTTGAAAAATGTTTAGAGAAAGACAAAAAAACCCAACCCCTTATTAGATGCATGGGTGGCCTCCTTCACAAAGAGATTAAAGAGAGCAGGATAATTCTGTTTGGAAAAGAGCAAGAGGGAATATGATACAGGTATTATGAAATAACGAATCATGTAGAGATGGCCAAATTGGCAGCTTCTGTTCACCCTTAATCTAAATTAAATGAAAACAAGTCTGAAAACACAGAGAAATAAGTATTTATGCAACATTATCTGAATGCAATTAAGCACCACACAGTATCTGCTACAATGCTTTATTAATCTCCCCTCTCCTCACGTTAAAGGAGTAACTTCTAGAGCAGTCTCGGGCAACGTCGGAGTTTATGAACCAGGTTGGCCCTAAAGCAAACCCTCCCGATTCAGTACCCATCCCAATTCCCAGAAAATTAAAAAGCACCCTCATGCAGGTCGGTCCTGAAAGGTCCTAAAACAGCAACTGCTGTTTTAACGCAGCTAATCTCCGTTCCCAGGATCTCCTTGTGGGCACTGCTGGGGCCCCCTTCTCCTCCTCCTCCTCCTCCTCCTCCTCCCCGGGCAGACGGGCTACCAGGACATTTCTGTGGCTCAGCGTGAGGGAAGGATCACATGCCGGGCTGGCAGATGGGTGTTGTGAAACGTAGTGGGAAGCAGCAGCAACACTAGCTCGTGTTCATCTGCCTCCTCTCGCATCGAGGCGGCCCGTTTAAGTGGAAACACTCTCCACTACTTCTACAATCTCATTTGTAGTTTGCCAAAGGGAAGGAAAAAAAAAATACATAAAAAAAAAATAAAAAAGAGACGCTCTAAAAGCATTACTATCCAGTGAGCATCCCTTGCCCAACTTTAACTAAATGACAGACTACACAAAAGCGAGGGAGCCAGCAAATTTTAAAAGAATGTTTGGAAAATGCAGTGGAATAAAGGATGAATTTTCTGCTTTACTCGCAGGGCTGTAGTGAAACACAATTGGTGCTTTATTCGACACCTTCCCGTGGAGGCGACCAGCGCTGGTGTCTGTCAGAAAGGCTGCTGCTCAGCCCCACGGGGCAAGCTGCAGTGTCCTGTGCTCAGTGCCGTAGAAACCAGAAAGGAAATGGTTACGGTTTTCCTTTCCTCCCTCAACCTTTTGGTCCTCCCAATCTCGTTAACTCCGTATCATTACAGCAAACGTGTTCTTTTTAATTGGAAGGTTTATCAGGGAGAACTGTGTTTCTCCTGTACACTTCTGTGTGCACACACATGTGGGTATGAGAAAAAGAGGTACTTCCAAAAGCTATTTTCTGCAGCTATTAAAAAGTCTTGATGCAGATTCATTACTGCTCTGCAAGGCTGGTGGCTAGTCTGGTATTTTTAGTTTCAGCATAATACTAGTTTGTCCATTTAAAAAAAAAAAAGCTTTCTGTAAAGTCGGAAAGCTGCAACTGTAACAGAAATCTGTCAGACAAAATCAATTTTTGAATCATCTTTTGGAACCGATCAACAATTACAAGTTCCAAGAAATCTCTTGACAAGAGCACAGGGATAATTTCATGAAGAGGCCACACTTACAAAAAATGCTTCTGGTACAGGTCTGCTGGCACATTGTAGAAAGAGAGCCAAGACAGATACGAGGGAAATCTCTCCAGGAAAGATTGTCCCATATTTTAACATGAAACATTTCCTCTAGGATCTTGCTTATAACTATCTAAAAATGATAGAGGGAATCGGAGGAAAATCCTGTAAAATGGGGTTAGTTCACAGATCAATGCAGATAAAAATAAAGTATATTAGAAGAACTCAGATGGAGATCGCATCCGAGACATTCCCTCTATTGTGCACGAGACTCAAGATGACAAGCTTTCAGAAAAAAGATAAGTCCTTAACAACCACTTCATGAATATCTTAGGTCTTTTTATAAGCAGGAAAAAGTATAAAAAGATTGAAGCATTTTACTTGAGTTATATTTATAGGTTTACCCATTTCCCCTTGTTAAATTGGTCGCCCATGAGATGCACGCCATGCCTGTGGCTTCCCAGCAGTCTTACTAAGGGACACCACTGCTCTGGACTAGACATTTAAGGGAAAATTTGGCCTCTAAGTGATAAATCTCTGAAATATAAGAGACTAGTGAAGGGAGGGGACGGTTGCCTCTATTTAGCAAGGCTTGCAGACACAGGCTGGGCTGCTGGATATTCTCATACAAAGCTTTCCCTCGAGCTGTCAGTGCATGTCACCTACCCCACCTCCCTCTGCCTGAAGGCAGACCATCAGCAGCCTCGTAACACATGGGGCAGCTCCATCACTTGAGTAGTTGTAACATCTACACCTGAGGTTGCTGAAGCCATCCCAACAGCTGGAGAAGACAAGACTTCTCCTGTTTGGTACAGCTATTTTCAGGCAGAGGGGAAGAAAAGGGACAAACGTCTCTATTTCTTGCTGTGGGGACCAGACACTAAAAGGAGTAGAGGAGGCTGGAGCAGAACTCAAGAATTCAAGCCTGCAGTCAGACAAAAAATACAAGTTATATATACACTTTACAGCAAGAAGGAGCTATCTTCATAGAGCAAGTAAACTACCTTCAAGTACTTGAATTACTTTGAGCTGCAGAATCAGATTATTTTAATCTACAGTAAAGGTCTCCACAGCCCTAATGCAGAGATGAGAGCTTTGCAAACAACAACAATTAAATGCTGTCAAAGCATTCAAGCTGCAGAAACGTGAACTTTGGAGCAAAGGGGAATCACAGGGGGTTTGAGTGCAGAAAATATCTGTGGTAAAACACATTACCTAGCAGCTACCTAATAATTCATAGTCATAAAAATAAAAGTATACATATTTAAAACACTCAAAATCAAGTTATTAAGAAACCCCTAAAGTTTAAAGAGATGTTATCACAAAAACTCTGTTAAACACATATTTACCAAGATCTACGAGATTTCCAAGTCTAAGTTAAAGTCTCCCAGCATTGGAGCCAACCCATACACTAATCTGAAAGGTGAGGTTTGAGAGGATGCTCACAAAAAACCACAAACTTTTGAATGTGATTATCCAAACTGGAAATTAGGATTGCAAAAGGTGCACTACGCTAATACCATTTGACCTATATATACACCCAAACAAAACAATTCAGAGTGTGAATGCTGAGTGCTAGCTGACAGCTTGCAGACTATAAATTACTTCAAAGCACCAATTTTGAAGGAGCAAATGAATGACAAGTAAGACAACTGGAACAATTCAAGGAGAACAGCCATAGTCAAGTGAGTTAACTGTGTCTAACGTGGTTCAAGAGCGATTTCTGCTTCCATCTACTTGCATTCAGAGCCCTCTACAAAGAGGTGGAAGACTTACCTGCTTGCAGTCTTGCAGGATGTATTCAGTCACCAAACTCTCCAATGCTTATTGTACAGCCTCATTTATTAACAAAACTACAATATGTTTTCCCTTTTACAAAGGGAAAAGAAAAGAGATGCAATCAAGAAGGAGTCAAGTTTACACTCTTCCACTTGCCTAATTAATGTTCTATAGTTGTATAGATCTGAAAACTGCGATACCCTTATTCCTCACAAACACTGGAATTCATAGAGGAAAAATGAACTAGCAACTAACATGGATGACCTATGTTTTTGAGTAGTTCCTCTTTTATTCAAAGAAAATTGCTTGCCTGGAACACAGTTAAATCACCTTCTATTCCTCAGGCCTATTTATGAAAAGCACAAGAAATCAAATCTAACACAGCAAAAGTCTTCTCTATTCTTACTCGCTCCAACGGCCCCACAAGAAAGTCCGCCTTATGTTTTATAGCCAAGTTTTCAATTCAACAAAATAATCATCTCTGCCCAAGACATCAGGCTTCAGCGGCTAAAAAAGCCATTACAAGCATCCTTTGCAAAAGTCACCCTTGCGCAAGTGTCTGAGCAACTTGGTACCACCAGGTGCTAGGCTGAGACACTTTGTTTTACAAAAAACCACACAAAAACCTCAACCTGCTATTTTACAGAAAACTGGACACTATTTCAATGTAACATTTTTCTTATCCTCCAAAAGAGGCACTAGAATTTTTTGGGTAAGTGACTCCAGTCCCATTTCCCTACTGCTCCATAAGTAGCTCCACAAGCAATTCTCAACTAAAAATACATCAACTCTCTACAGCAATATTCCCCTGAACGTGAACCCAAACCGTCTGTAGTAGTAATAAGTTAAGAGTAAAGGTGAACAATACTATAGGGCATCGAGAAGTTGCATGCCATTTACCAGTTTCACATTTACTATACAATGAACTACCTCCTCCTGTCAAAACAACTCATTCTCCTTAAAATTTGAATTTTTTGACATTTAAAAATCCAGCACTGTTTAAAATAAGGGAAGTGGGAGTGTAAATCCCCAGCCGATATGAATGTACACTTCATTCTGATTTTTCACTGAATCATAGCAAAATATTCAGCCCAACAGAAGGGGAACTAGATTTTTAGGCGGAGAGGGAAAGAGTACTTCAGTGCTTTGCTATTGACATGAGAAGAAAGAGGAGGCGGTGTAAGAGGAACTAAGAAGTCTTGGTTATTCGCCTGCTGAATATTTAGGGAGCCACTGCTCTTAAATCCCTGCTCATGGCATCTGGATGAGAATGAAACATGCTATTCAGAACCAAGCAGAGCAAGAAGATGCAGACAGCGGTAGTAGAGGACTGCTCGAGCAGTAGAAAAATTGATTTCAAACCAAACACCTCTTGCATTAAGCAATGACCATCCATAACAAAAGCAACAACAAGCCAGGGTGGTCCCTAGGACAGGGAGCTTGCAAAGCATAGGCAACGGGAGCAACAGCTACATGGGGAAGGAGGGCTGGCAGGAATGGAAACTGCCTGACCTTTTGGTTGAAACTCAAGGTTGCTCTCAGCCAGCCTGGCCTGTTCCAAAAGCCTGGAGCAGGCCCTCCTTACTATCTGGCCATAGAAATGAAGAACAGGCAGCCCAAGCACCAATGGAAGCAAAGCCTGGCTGGGCAGTCGGGAAGGTCATGGCTGGGACTCAAGAACTGGTGGGCTTCTGGCGATGGGGATAAAGAGTGAGACAGGAATATCTAGAAGATATTTAACAGGAAAATGAATCTACCCTGTATAGAAAAGGATATGGGGGGATTGACATGCTACTGTAGAAGTTATAAGGAGTAGAGGTGCTTCTAAAACATGAAGGGCACCATGAACAAAAGCTCTCCAAAAAATCTGGACAACAGAGTTAAAGGACAAGCTGCATCACAGCCAGATCAGAAGGGACTAGGTAGGAAGATCAGGATCCCAGGTCAGTAACAACACAAGAGCAACTTCTGGGTGTAAGGAAACATAGGATGAATGTAAACAAGAGAGATTGAGACAAGCAGTAGCAGAAATCAACTCAGAAATCAACTAATACACACTCTCTTAATAACCACACACCATCACACACACACAGCCCCAACACTAGGTTTTAGGGAGATGGAAACAGCTCTTTATACAAAAGCACCCCAAACAAGAAAGCTTAAAGCCAGAAAGCATGGGACACAAAACACTGATGAAATTATTTTCATCACCCAGATGGAGGGTGAAAAGGAGGAAAGAAAATAGGAAAAGGAGGAAAGAAAGGAGGAAAAAAATAAAATTATCAGAGACACTCTAACAAAGCATGCAGAGCTGTGCTCAGCACAGAGATGCTCCAAGATGCTCTTCAGACAAGAGCCAACTGAATAAAGATGGGCCCGTTGCACATGTTCTACTCTAAAGAGAGGTTCTGAAATTCTGAATATTGAACCCAAGACACATACAGCATGGCATCCCAGGGGAGATGAGAAATATTTAAAATGCCAAGGAAACAAACACAAAAACCCAAACCACCCACTCTCTATGTGAAGCTAGAAGCAAACTTCCCAATAAGCAACGAGAACATGTCAACAGCTCTGAATAAAATACGGGTGCTGAATGTGAAGAACGGGCCTGTGCACCCACACAGCTCCTGGAAGGGCTACAAACAGCACCTTTCTGCAGGCCTACTGCTCCTAACTGCAAGGTGAGGGGAGAAGCCAAGGCCATCCCATTTCCAGATGCCTTTTCATTCTTCAAGGGAAGAAGTCCCACTGCTTTGGCGACCTTTCAACAATGTTTTTTTAAGGTCTTTGACCTTAAATAGATTTGAGAGGTTCAGACTAAGAAGCTGCCATATTGGCCCCTCCAGGACATCGCAACATCCCTGGCAGCAGGGATGACAACACAAGAAGAGCTGCTGCCAGCCCCGGAGGCTAGTTTGGAAACCAGAACACCTTTTGCTAGAATATACAGTTTAAATGCTCTGTACCACCCCAAAAGTACATCAGCATTGGGCCATTCTTCCACATAGCAACAGTAAAAATCCTCATTCCCTCTGCTTACCCAGGAACATGCTTAACTCTTGAGCTAGCATAAATAGTAAGCTCAGCTATGGCAGAGGAAAAATAAAAATAAAAAAATTATGGGATGGGGTAACATGGCCGAGTGTGCTGCAGCAGCCTGTGGAAAGCAATACCCCTATGAGGTCTGGCAGCAGATCAAGGGTGGTTGCTTTTTCAGATGATATAGCTTTGTGAAATTATTTTAATAATATTGGGCCTTCTAAAAAAAAAACAAAAAACCACACACCACACCAAACACAAACCCTCTCTACAGAAAGCGGTCTTTTTCCAGTCCCAGTCCCTTATTGTTGAGCTCTTTACCCACCAGCTCACAATGTGCTACTGTAGTCCGCGCTGTAGACCCAGTGATGGCCCGCGCCGTCGAACTGATGAGACCGGCCCAGCAGAACATGGAGAATGTCTCCCTTTCCAGCCTCCTCTTTTAATTTTAGCCCGTGCGCAGCTCTGCTGCCAGGGCAGGCCGTACCAGGCCGATATTTGATTTGTAAATAGACCCTCCAACAGGCTCATCTTCGCTGCAGGCTCCAAGTTATGGGCTGTTACCCCCAACCGGCATGTGGGGAGCCGAATGCGCGTAACCTTACCCGCCACAGTGAGCTCTCACAAGAAAGAGGCATAGTTAAATATATTTTGATGACGATATTCATTTTTCCTAGAAGAAGGGGGACGGAAAAAAAAACCAAACCACCACAAAAACCCAGCCCAGACATTCCCTTTGTCACCCTCCAGCCCAGGTTCTAGGGAATTCAGGAACAAAAGTGCAATTAAGGCAGACACGCTTTGCCTCTGCGCACTACAACATGCACAGGGTGTGTCCTCTTTATGTTTAATAAAGCCTCTCATGCTTTCCAGCACAATAAAGGAATTGCCCCAGGGTTAACTCTCCCAAAATACAAATAGATGGTGACAAGGAGACATATCAGCATCGTTCCTTGTACTGTTTCCCACCAACACAACACAAGGCATCCCATAACCTGGATCAGCAGCAGGTGTCCCAGAGAAGCCCCGAGATGCACATAGATTTATCACAGGTAAACTTAGCTTTTAAAAATTAGTTTGGACCCTCCTTTTTCTGTCAGTGCTTTGGGACATGCAGTCTTTGATATTCAATTTCAGTTTACTGAAGTCTGAGGTTAAATTTATTAAAAGGGTTCATTTTATCTTCATTTCTGTGTGCTCAGTTTTCACTTTCACAGATTTCACTTTCAGTTTCTCCACAGGTTTTTTTCTTGCCTCTTTCAGAGGAGTGAACAACAGGGTGGAAACACACAAAAAAGTGATAGAAACCTATTTCTAGATGGGAAACTAGGTGGGAACTGATGGACCTGCTCATGGATTGCTCAACTCTGGCAAACATTCCCTTGAACTCACCTCAATACTAACTTTCTGGTTTTTGTTGATTTTCCTTCTGCAAAACTTGCCTAAAGCTTAAACACAAGCTTTTTCCTCAGTCCATTTAAAAGAAGAGCCAGGGCTAGAACTTGTAGGGTGCAGGGATTTAAGATAACCAGGCAATAACAAGCAGTTCAAAGGTAGCAATGAGCTTTTGGGAGGGTGTGGGTGTGAAAAATCAGAAATTACTCACCCTTTTTCTTCTCCTTCCTCCTCACTACCCCATCCCCTCCCCCCTCCTTTTTTTTTTATTTCCCCAGTGAAAAAGTGAAGTTAGCTCAATAAGCCAGTTTTGGGGGATTTTCCACTATCTAGATAGAGAAGACATGAAGAAATGTCCACATGCTACAGAACTTGAGTCTCTGAACAACAATGTCTATATGAGATTATGTTCCCCACTGTTCTGGATGCATTAAAACTTTTTAAACCATTAAACCATTAAAAGCTTCAGTGCTTGTAGTATTTTTATACCTTCAGACAAGAAATCAGGAAACAATAACTCAAGACATCTCTCTCCAAATTCTGGTAAAACGAAGCCTGATTTATCTCCACTATGACTACATCTGTGACTACACGTTACATAAATAATCAGTCCTTAATTTAAAAAAAAAAGCATAATCCACTTCCTCTCATCTGCTTCTCCTTAGAGTACAGGTAACAATGTCTTCAGGTAGATTTTCATCACAAGAGAAATCCTAAAAGCAGGCTTTGACAAGAAGAATATGAAAAGAGTGGTTTGCTCACCTCCAGTTGCACTGTGCAAGAAATACTTCACAAGCACAAATGTAGTTGTCATATTAACCATGTTAGTGCCCTTTCCTAGAAACCTCTTAAAAAAACCCCAAACATTCAAGCTGGTTTCTGCAGTTGACAGGCAGAAGTCTTAGCAAATCCATCCTCAGGATGACTTAAAAAAGGTGGTCCAGCCCCCCAGTTTCTCTCCACACTCCTGCAGAAGAGGTCCTTGCCGCTGCTGCTACAGATGTGGATTTCCACTGCTTGTGCTCCAATTCTTTTTAAAGTTTAAGTACCTTTCTTTTACATCTATATTATGTATATTATACATTTCATTCATATCCCACCCACTTGCGGGATCGCAGGACTCGGAGCAGGGACGAGCGAGCTGATATGAAAAGCTGCTTCAGGCATAAAAATACAGGTTGTGGGATGCATGCACAGCACACACATCTCTCAGAACTCTGCTTAGCACTAGAGTAAGATGAATAACGTTCACTTCACTCGTGATTGGTTCATTTAAAAGGTGACATCTCAAAGTCTGGTAGGACATATGGAAGATTGTTTACTGGATTCAGCATCTTGTCATAGGCTTAAACTATTTGACAAATACAGCTCAAGCTGGCCTCCTAAAGGCATTCCAAATGAAGTACTCCTCAGCCAAAGCGGAAAAAACACAACTAAAACTCATAGCAATTAAGAGCAGGTTTACCAGGAAAAGTTTTACAACATGGTAGAAACACCAAAAATGACTAATTTATAAACAGATGCAGAATAGCCCCATGCACTAGCAAGCTTCACGTGTGTCTTACCATGAGACACAGAAACCCTGTACTGAGTCCTGAACTCTGTACATGTGTTCCCCTATCCTAATATTGAGGCACCTGTGGTGTTTCCCCCACACCCAGTACTTCAAAGAGGACAATGTCAATACAGACATACTGAAAGGTCCATGCAAAGAGCATTAACTCAAAGCTCAAGTGCCTTTTATGACTTTCTGTATCCTCTGAAGACCAACCAATCCAATGACTGGTGTTCATGCGACAGTAAGACTGCAGCTAGAAAACCAGGTCTAGAACTTGTCCCATGACAGTCACAGCTACCTGGTTTCAGAATCAAGATTGGTCTGACAAATTAGATCCGTGACTGAGGTTGGTTTTGACTTTTGGCATGTGTCCTCCCCCAAATTCTGAACAGACATCTGTATGAATCACCATCACCATGAATCACCAGAGCTATTCAAGATCTAAACAAGTCATTTTACCCAGCATAAGGTACAATCAGCTACACCACAGTAACTTCAAGCCAATGTCCGAGTCTGTGCCACTGGAGATTTTTTAAGTATGGATGTCTTAGACACCACTAGAGATGTCCTTCCCCAAATCACTGCAGATCTTACCATTTCACTTGTCCACAACAGATATTAAAACATTTTATACACTTTCACCTCCACAGAAGATGGTGGAAAGATTTAATGACTTCAGGTTTTCCTTGGAGGTCATGTTTTATTTGGGTTTTACCTCTTCTGCTGGAGATGCCCTCAAAGCTGTCCACATAGTTCTTATAATGGCACACGAAGAGAAAACCCAGAGCTCCAGAGAGACACTTGGTTAAAGAGACTAATGTGACAGGACTAGCTGAGAGGAGAATGTTCATCTCAAAAGAGGTGGCAGTGTGAAGTGAAGGGAAATACCTACAGCCATTCCACTCAGTACTGGGAAAATATCATCTGCTAAAACTCCTGTCTTTACAAATATAATTTGATATAACAGTAACTGGTTTAGAGTAAGCCTATATCCATCAAATCCTTGAATAAATTTCACTTTAAAGTCATCCAAGATGCTTCAGAAAGTGAATGTTTAGACTCTGCACTTCATCATTCTTTATTGCTTTAGAAACAGTACTGAGGTGTTTGCAGGCTCCTTAGTTTCGTTCCCAGTTCAAGCCAACTATAAAGTGCAAGCTACGTAGCATTAAAGTCAGAAACTGGGACATAAAGCAAAACATGATTTGTTAATATAAATATGTATATGAGTGCATAGGCACAAAACATTATCATCCATCTATTACACAGCCCACATACCAGGGGAGCAGACATGTACATGAATGCAGACAGCTGTGTAAACACACTTGCAGTTAAAATACAAAATATTTAAGGAAAAAAACAATGTTACAAGAAGTTAGGCATTTTCCTCTCCTTTAGTTTTTCAAAATCTACTTTTTGTTGCACTTTTAAAGGAGAGGAAAAACACCAAGAAAGTAGGAAAAAAACCTATCAAGTAGGTATGCAGTGGGTTGAAGAAAAAGGGAAAACAAAATCTAGATCTGGTGAACGCTAAAGGTTAGATGGAGCTTATTGAAACTTTAAAAAGTGAAGGATAGTGAAGATTTAGATTGGGGTTTGTGCATTTAAATTAATTTTTTGCCATTGCTTTTCGTTTGCTTTTTAAAGTCTATAAATATAGCAATGGAAATTGACCATAAAAAGCTTAGCACTCAGGCCACTGCAGAACAGCAAGTGACAACAGGAGATCACCACTGGTGGCAAAGCCATGGGTGCAACAGGAGACAACCTGAGCTTGTGTCAGAGGTGCACTGAGATACGCCAGAGCAGGGACTACAAAATCCCTTATGCTTAACCGTAATCAGCTTTGAAAAAGAAAATTATTATTAAATTTGCTTAGAAAAGTTTGGGAAAAGCTTGCGATTCCAGCTTTAAAGATACAAAAAAAGCTTAAATGGCAATATATAAGCACACATCACCAGCCCACCACCCCCAGGCACTATGAGCACACCAGGCAGGAAACCGTGTTTCATTCGTTACACCACGAGAAAAAAGCAGACACTGGTCACTATAAACCATTCAATTAAACACCCATTTTCTAACCATTAGAGAGAAGACAAATGGTTTAAGTTCTGGAGTTACCAACTGCAGGCTCCACTAGAACCATAATTACAAAATTCCAACCGGTAAATTATGCATGGAGATGATGAAATATTATGGGTTTTTTTCCTTCTAAAATACAATCACCTCTCCACACTGGCCAGTAATAATAAAAACTGAATAAATGCTCCATTGTGTATACTTCTGAATTACCCCATGCAAATATAAGTTGTGCTGTAACAGTGGTTACAAACCACCAAACTATCAGATAAAAAAAAAAAATGCATAGCTTTCAACTTGGATGTCAAAAGTTAAATTCCTTAATCCAAGAACAAGCCAGCAGAAGAGCTCAGCATCCCTGCCCTTCTCAGCAGAAACAGCACATATTCCAGATCCTCAAAAGTCGATCCAATCTTACTTATTTGGCTTTAGAAAAAGCAAAGCCCCCTCCATCCGCACCAGCAAATATATTTAGATTCTTTTATTTTTTTCTTTCCCGCCACAAATGACAGCTGCAAGATAAAGAAAGCCGCTCTCTACTAAGCACTACCAAGAAGAACTGTATCTGTGTAACCTTTAAATACACAAGCAACGACACAATCACCACTCCCAGCTCCGAGTCTCATAACAAACGTGCAGTTGTAAATCTGGTAGGAAGGAGACCACGTGAGGATGCGGCCGTCTGCACGACGACAGCAATGCACATTACTGCTCTGCCCTCATTAAAAACACCAGCACAAAACCATACATGCAAAGCACATGTCTGTTTACAACAAAACCCCCCCCAGAAAAGCCAGAAGGGCCGCAAAGCTGGCAACAAGAGGCAGCAGTTGAGCCTCGTGCAGCTGTGTCTGAAGTGTCATGAAAGCCAGCTCATGACCCGCGATGTCCCTCCGTGCTGAGGAGGCTGCGTTGGCAACACACGGGCCATCAAACAGACCCCGAGGATACCCACACAGGGTCCTCAGAGGGCAGGCAGAGCTTTCTTTCGCCCACGCACCTCAGAGAGAAGCGGCCAGTGGGCAAGCAAACGGCAAAAATGAAGAGGAGGGAAAAGAACCAGAGGTGGGAGCCAGATGTGCACCTACAGCTCCATCAGCAGCAGCCCCTGCTCTCCTGGACCACAGCTCCACACTGCAGCTCCAGCCGAGCCCACGGTGGCTGATCCCAAAACCCATGGCAGATGGCAAACTTAGGGCAAGCAGCTGGAGGGGGCAGCTGGCCCCAACTCTCACCAAGAGGCTGTGCAACCAGCCCTGCAAGGGTGCCATCCTGTTTGCTCCCAACAGAGCAAGCCCTTTCACCCACCGATTTCATTTTTTTTTTTCTTAGAGCTGTGTTTCTTCTCCTTTTACATCGTTGCTTATGAGCTGTGAAACAGTGCACCAAAATATATATATTTTCACGCACCACGAGTCATGTTCTTCTTCCCCTTTTCCTTGTCCCAGCCATACGCTGTTTCTGTGTCTGATTCAAAAATGCTAAAGCAGAGACACTCATTTCTCTCCTACAACAGGGTTTTAAGAATTATTCATGATTTAGAAATGCACAGCTTAATTTGGGCTCATTACAGCCTGGTCTCTGTCTTCTGCCTTTTAATGCTGTGTAACTTGTACTTTATATTGGCTCAAGCTGGGAAGGGAACTAAGCACAGCTTGCAAACTCCTCAGTTCTGCTTCTAAAGCAATAGAGAATGATGAAGTGCAGAGAGTAAACGTTCATTGTCTCAAGGATCTTGGATTATTTTAAAGTGAAATTCACTCAAGAGTTTGATGGATATAGGTGTCAAGGAATCCTGTGCAACTCTAGCAGTTGGTATAAGGAAGGATACAGGGCAAGCACTGACAGCTATTTTGTTTGCAAGGGCAATCAGTTAGGAATAAACCAGATTATATTTACAGAGACAAGACTCTCTGCAAATGCTGCTTCCCAGCACTGAACCTGCAACGGCTCTTCCCTCAAGAGCAGCTAGTCCTACCGGGTCCTTCCACATAGCCCTGGTTGCTCACCATGTGCCACCCCCAGAGAAACTCCTTTGAAGACATCTGCAGCATGGGAGCAAGAACCCTCTCCAAAGCCTATCAAACATGACCTTCAAGAAAACAACTGAAAGTCCTGCAGTCGTCCCAGCTACAAAAGAAAAGCCTGAGGGAAATCTCAAGTCTGTGGATGCAGGCAAGGGAGCAGAGAAAGAGGGCTCTGGGAGTTTCTCCACCTTGGCAGTAGACCTGCTGAGCAGTCAACAGGCTACAACTGCTCCAAGGGAGCAGGACATTGAACAGTGGGACAGTACGAGGCAGCTATGACATCCCCACCACTGCTCTCTCATTAACAGCAACAGCACACACGGCACCAACCTAGCAAAACAAAATCTTTCCCTGCTCACTCTCATGTCCCCAAGCCTGGCCCTGGCCCACAGATGCAGCTTCTTTGCCTGGCCCCCTACACACACACCACAGATCATGCTGTCTTCAAGGTGTCATGGCCACCAGACCCTCATGTTTCCTTTCTCCCAGGCTGGGGGTAAAGGCAGAGTCCTCACTCGGCTCCTTGCGTGGTGGTCACAGCAGTTGTGATTTCTGCCACTCCTTAAGGCAGCCCCAGATCTCCTCCCTGCCCAGATACCACTGCCACACCACTGCCACCCTGGAGACAACTTGGGAAGGGGAAAGGAGTGATGACCCTTTCTGGGCAACAGCAATAATTTTTTTTGAAAAGCCACACAAGACTCTTGTATGCTCTTACCGTAAAGGTAAAGCAAGGGGCAGAGGAAGCAAGGAAGGAAGGAAGCTACATAAAGCTTACAGTCAGTTCAAATAAATCTCTCTTCCCCTCTCCTTCCCCTCCCAGGCCTCATACATCCAGCTCCAAACATCCCCCTTCCCTCTCCAAGCACAGCAAGGGATTCACACAAGGGATTGTACTTAAATACAAGTACAAATCACGCAAAGGATGTGTACTTAAATCAGTGTTGGGCTGTGCTTTGAGGGATCACTCCCTGTGTCATCAGGGGAAAAGGCATTTATGAAGGCAGCAAACCATGTTGGTCCAAAAAAAAAGTTTTGAGGAGCGCATCTGAGGGGGGTATAGCAACCTTCACGTGACACACACCATGTCACACCAGTGTGGGGGAAAAAAAAAAAAAACAAAGCCTGTGTGAAAAGCTTTCATGAGCTTAACTAGTTCAGCTCTTCTGGAAGAAAAGTGTGACAAAAGTACAGTCGTGAAAACAGACAAGCTTTTTCTAATACAACTGATTATTCTTCTAATGAAATCTCAACCGCATCTGAAGTAGTTTCAGTTATGGTGACAATAACCAGAATGAAAGACAACAGCATGGCTTCATGAGGGGAATAAGAGCGCTTAAAAAAGTGCTCAGAAAAGCACCACTATGATCAAGAAAGAGCACAGATGCTTTAAAACACCTGAAACCCACCTCTGCCCTCTCCCAGTGAGATTATGAACAAGATGTGCCACCTAACTTTGTCCATACATTGAAGAAATACATTCAGGAGTTCCATATATTAGAGCAAAGAGAAAACCTGAACATCTCTGAAAACTTTAGAGTATCTACTCGCTTTCAGGGATAAAAAGGCAGCCATCCAAACGATTGCTTAAATAGAGGAGCATCTTTTCAGGCAACCAGAAAGCCTGCGAGTTTGTAGCGGTGTCAAACTGCCCTATTTTTAGCTTTGTGTGTCAAGGGCACATGCCTAGAAAGCACTTTTACTGCTTCAGCAGTTTACAGGAAAGGCAAGGTACACAGGCACACGCTTATTTACAGATAGATGAGCCCGAATCTCGTGCTGTGTGAATGATCACATGGGAGCGTTCCGGTTTTACCGGGTGACTCACCGGGGCAGCGTCAGTGTTCCTGAGCGAGCCCCGGCGCTTCCGATGCTGTTGGAAGGAAATGTCTGCAGAGCCTGCAGAACATCCCCAAAAGCAGCATAAGAGGGCTGGGGCAGTACAAACTGAAAGCAAATGGACCGAGTTGGTTTCTTTCAGGAGAAAAGTAAATATTTCAGATAGGCAAGAATGATAAAGGCTTCGTAAAAATTACAGAAAAAAAAAATAATGTAGTAAACCTCTGTAAAAAGCCTTGCATTCCCTTGCTTGTTTTCTATTTTAGGTTCAACATATAACTATTTTTTCAGACTTTTCAGTACTTACAGCATCAGCTGTTCTAAAAACCCTGAAAAATCTTTCATCTATGCATGGAAGTCTGTACAGAACTCCTTAAAGGAAGCAAGCAAATATCTTGACCACTATTTCTAATATTATTCAATACTTCCAAAACTAGACTCCAGTACACAACACTGCGAAGTCATGTATTATTTGGTAGCTCTCATTTGTTAGTAGAAAGAGTGATCAAACCTCAAAGGTGTTACCAATACATATAACACTTAACCACCTACTTTCAAGAAATGTGTACATCTGTAACCACCTCCAAATTCTCTCCCAGGCAACTTCGCTGCATTTTGCACTAGCAAGCATCCTTTATTTAAAAATATTATTTGAATAGCTTCAAGCAAATTCTCTACTTTGTGGCACTGGCAGAGCCACCGAGTACCCTCATGCTTCACTAATAAGCCATGTGGGGAGGGAGACAAGGACTAGGAGATGCACGAGGCTGCTATGAAAGTACAGAAAACTGAATATAAACACTTTCTTCCTCCATTCCAGCAGCACAGGGGTGCCAGAAGAGCTGTGCTTAGGCCACCTACAAGAATTTGAACAAATGCTTTGTCACAACAAGGTTGACTTCGTCATCTCTTTGCACTAGTTTGAGATGTTATCTTAAGTTTTGTTTTAACAAAACTTTACACAGGACTTTCAAGGATTTATTTTTTTCTTTCTACATTCTAGTAGGTAATGACTCATTTAAATGTTGTGTACTGACCAGCACAGTCCCCAGGCTATAGATGCTCCAACAGCGGGTACCTGTGACAGCTACATACATTGCTATATATGCAAAGATCAGGAAAGAAGACACTGTCAATCAGCAAACGGGTTGGAAGGCAAGAGTGGACAGACATGGTTCTAGAAGGTTAACCAAAATGACAGTGTTGTCTGTGGTGACCCACCTGCACACTGTGCTGTTCTTAGGACACTCTATAGGGACAGCACAGCAACCAGTGTGTACCATTACTGTTGCCAGCAAAGGAAGCTGGAGAAAGCAGGAGAAGGAGTGAGGAGATATTTGCATCTCCTTTTTGGCTGCATTAGTAAATAAGAAGCTGAGCAACATCAATCCCATCAATTTTCTGTAAGAACAGATGTTTGCCTAATGACATCTCAGTTTCAACACCGGCTTCTAGAGAAGAAGTTACACAGAACACGCTATTGAAAAAATAAAGAAAAACAGAATAAAACAAAAAACAGTACCAAATTATACAATATTTCTGTGCCTGTTTAAGTAGAGTGAGATGTAGACCTAATCCTCAAATTAAAGCTTCTCTCCAGAGAGATTTTACTGCAGTTGGACTTCTGTGCCGTTACCCAGGTCATCTGTACAAACAGTGGGTTACATTTTAACAAACTAGTCGTAGAATCACAGAATGATACGGGCCTGGAAAAATCCTTTGGAGATCATCTAGTCCAACCCTCCTGCCAGAGCAGATCCACCTAGACCAGGTTGCATGTGAACATGTCCAGGCAGGTTTTGAATGTCTCCAGAGACAGAGACTCCACACCCTCCAGAGACAGAGCCTGTTCCAGGGCTCTGCCATCCTCAAAGTAAAGAGGTTCTCCTCATGTTTAGGTGGAACTTCCTACATTCAAGTTTGTGTCTATTACCTCTTGTCCTGTCACTGGGCACCACTGAAAAAAGACTGACCCCATCCTCTTCACACCCACCCTTTAAGTATTTATAAGCATTGATCAGATCCACCCCCTCAGTCTTCTCTTCTCCAGACTAAAAAGATCTAAGTTCCGCAGCCTTTCCTTGTAAGAGAGATGTTCTAGTCCCCTAATCATCTTCATAGCTCTTTGCTGTACTCTCTCCAGTGGTTCCCTGCCCTTCTTGACCTGGGGAGCACAGCTCCTTCGTGAGCATCCATGTGGCTGCAGAGAGCCCAACTCTTCAGCCTCTGGATGTACTGCTGCTGAAAAAACCACCCATAAAGGCTGCAATCCAGGGATGATGGGCACGGGTAACCTCCCCTCCATGTCCAGGCTGCATTACTGCTTGTCAACCTAAAAACCTTTATCTCAAGTGTTGCATGTGGTTACCTTTGCCCTTCTCCCCATCGCCCCTCCCAGTCATGCAAAGCCCAAATTATCTCACCCCAGGCCACCTTTAGCCCTCAGTTCCAACCTCAGATCTACCCCCTGCCAGCAGCAAAGCCTGCCAGCACCGCTGACCCTCCGGCTCTGCCCCTCTGGCACCCCCTCAAGATGGGGGGGTTTGCATATGGGAGCCAAACTGGTCAGTCTGCTGGGAAGGGGACCAGGGAGAAGAGGATAGATTCAGAGAAGAGAAGCAGCAGCAAAGGGGAAAAGCAGCAGGAAAGTACAAAACCAAAGGGGAAATAGGTATATAGTTGCTTAAAGTGGAAAGAATCAAGGTTACGCTGGCAGTTGTTATTTTTCAACTTTGCCTCAGACTATTAAGTAATTCAAAAAGCAAATTTTTAATTTGAATTAGTTTTCCTAGAAAAAGAAAGCAAATATTGATTTAAAAGGACAACCTGTCTTAATATAAGAAGTACCAACTTTTCAGTGACATCTGTTAAAATTGTGTCAAACAGGCCAAGCGGCCAACAAGTCAATAGGTTCCTTATAAATCCTGGCTCTGTATTTCAAATCTAACAGCAGTAAAATATTACAGTGTTATACAAGTGTTTCAATTCAAAACGTCAGTTAATTCTCCAAATCTTCATTGAAGTGTTCTGAAAATATGGGGGGGGGTTGGCTTTGGGGTTTTTTTGTTTGTTTGTTTGTATGTTTTGGGGTGGTTTTTTTTTTTCAGATGAGTAGAGGGTGTGACAGAACTTTAACCCAAAACCGTTTAAATATTTTAGATAATAGAAAAGCACTCTGGATTCCAAGACCTGATTATACACACATGAAGAGGCAGGGCTGAGAGAAGCAGACTGGTTTAGAACCTCCCACGAGTCACTGAATTTGGAGTTCCCGTTACTTTAAGCCCAGCCTAAATGACTATCTTTAGAATTAAGTTCTGCTAATTGAAAGATGTGAAGGCAACAATATTCCTAAGAGACACATTGCTTGAGTGTAGAACCCAGCCTCCATTAACCATTTTCCCTGCAACTCCGTGGATAGAGAAGTCTTTGTAGAACAATAAACGGGTAGTGACACTTCTCTGAAGTTAAAATACTTTTTTTTTTTTTGTCAGCATAACTTAGTCCCTATACTGATGAAAATTTTAGAAGACATACATACTGCTTCCAAGTCCAATACTCTCAGTAAGTGCCAAATAACACAGAATGATTTATATCTCCAGTAATAAAAAGAAGCCTCACGCTGAAGAACTGATTTCACAGCACACCTAAGAAGAAATGCAGAGCTTCAACTTTTCTCAAGCTTAATGCCATCTGAACCTTTTCTTCTTGTTTAGATTACTACCAATGTTCAATGAGAAGAATTTCCCTGCATATAGTGGAATTGGTGAGCCAAGGATCACTGAAGTATAAAGGGAAGGAAAAATACATGTGTTCAGTCAGACAAGCCAAGAACCTCCCTCACTGAGATGACGTGCAAGGAGTTAGAATTATACAGGCTTTTAATCATGACTTTGATACAGTAACAGGATATGATCTAGTACTGCAACAGATAACAAAAGTTACCATAACTCTAAGACCAGCCTTTCCTTCAAGTTGTACATTTGCCCACACTTTACTTTCCTGACATCAGCATTTCCCAGTTTGCTGCTACTGCATTAGAGGCAAAGAGAAAAGCAGCAAGGCAGGCAATCACAGTTACACCGTAGGGAATGGTTAAAAAAATTCCACTGAAAGTAACTCTCAAAATAACTTTCAAAAAAAAAAAGCCACAAAAATAGCTCTCACACATAACCAAGTTTCATTTTTACTATACTGCTTTTAAACCATTAATGAGTCATCTCTTAAATCACTAGCTATATTTATAAGGAATTATTCACACAGTAAACTAGACTTCATAAAATTAAACTGTATACATTTCCAATCCAAACTTCTTTCCCTCCTTAAACTAGAGCCACACAGGAATCCACTGGTTTAAGGGTTATTTGGGGCTTTTTGGTTGTTTGGTTTTTTTATTATTATTTGGGGGACAAGGGGGTGGTGGATTTATCAAAAGTCATTACTCACTAATGACAATTTTCGAGTACATTTGCCATAGAGGACTTGTTTCACCTCACAGCAAAAACTTAATGTCTCCTACTTACTCAGCCTACACAAAATTTTCCTCTTTACCAGAAGGGCTTTCCACCAAAATAAACGAGACCGAGAGAGATCGTGGCGTAGCAGAAGAACATAAAAAGCAATTAGTGGTGAAGTTTTTGTAGGTTGTGTCATTTCATATTCTTTCCGTGCCTTCATGGGGCAGCAAAGACTTCATTAGAACAAACTCCAAGCAAAGACCAACTCCTGCAATCACTGCCCACTTTGATTAGTCTTAATCTTAGCGGAAGCAGAGCAATTTTCACTGATTGCTTGTTTGAGGGACACACGGTTTGCGCAATGTTTATTTTGGGCCGTCGTTGAGGGAAGGAGGGAGGGAGGGAAGGAGGGGTGTAGCCAAATGGGCAGTCTCCCAATCCAGATCATACAAAATAACAGCATTCGCACTCTAGGAACATCTCAACCTCAGCCGAACCCAGCAAGCCAGCCTGCCCGCGCCGGGGAAGGTTGTTGTGACTCAAGACCCACCCAGAGGACTCCTGAAAGATGGAAACCACACCTCTGCACCCTGGCAAGCCACACCAACTGCAGCACAAGCCACAGGAAAGCAGGGGAGGACGACGACATGGGTGACCGTTGTAATGAAGTACATCACGGGTTACAACGTGAGGAGCACAGGTACCCCTCAAGCATCGTAGAGGGAGCTATGAAGAGCTGCAAAACACAGAGTGGACTCTTTGTGAGCAACAGAGGACGCTGCCAAGAATCTCCAAATACACAACACACTTCAGGAATGGGTTTTTTTTAGGGAAAAAAAAAAGTGTTCCTCACCTAAACTAAACTATGAAGCCACAACAACGAATACCGTTACTTATGGAGAGTCTTGCATCCACACACAAACCCAGATTCCACTGAAATACCTCTTTTTGCAGGAAGCCCATTAATGAGTAAGCGTCCTACTCATTCAAATTACTTTTTGATGAGCCCAAACCAGACTCAATGCAGACATGACACCACTTCAGTCCAAGCTATGTGCACCATGGTATCTGCAGCCATGCTCAGATGCTCACCAAAAACTGACACAGCAGCTACAGCAGCTGTCAGGGGGGCAGAAAGGAGCAAAGAGCATGTTAATGACCCCCTTAGAGCTGCAGGTGGAGTCAAACAGTAGGATTTCCTTCGATAGCACTGCTACATCTGGATCCCTCACAGAAGGAAATGAAAAGCAACATTTCCGTGAGATATGCTGTTAGATACACCAAAGCCACAGAAGCATGCAAGAGGTAGCTATGAGATGAACTAAATTGCTAACAGAAATAAAAAAGAAGAGAAGTTAATACCCGTTACCACAACCGTTATCTCTGTTCAGGTGATCACCATAACTTATCAAGAAAAAGCACAAGCATCACATAACACTGGTCACTAGAAATTAGTTATGATCAACTGATGAGTAGTTAAGCAGCAACACACACAGCGAGGTGAGAAAAGCAGTTTTATGAACACCAGATAAGACAGACCTTGAGAAGCCCAAGCGAGGAAAGCGTTGCTAGTGCTTTTTCTGAACAGACAGGTAATTTGCAAAACTGCAAGAAATCCTGCTAGAATTTTATTCCAAAAATAGTTTGCAGAGCAATGTAACCCACAATCAGTTCTGTAGGAAGCATCTACAGAATGTAGTGCTGATAATTCCTGCCCTCCCCAAATTCAACTGATATTCTTCTAAAACCATAGGACAGCATGACTTTATGATAATGGATAGGGAATTAGGAGCTATAAGCTTACTTATATAGTCACCTCCTCCCTCCATATTCAATTTTGTAGATTTATTTTAGGTGCATTCTTAATGCACCACAAGCAGTTGATGGAGGCTGAGTATTATATAGGTTACAGATTTATTCACAAGGATAGCATCAACATATCAAGTCTTAGTAATTTAGGATCTTGTGTGCAGCTGATACACACACTGACATTTACCAAAAATGCAAAGACTCCTGCTCCAAGTTAGCACAGAATAAGAAGGTTTTGTATTAAGGATACTTCCTTTGACCAGCACAGCTTAAGACTTCCTTGCAGTTCTGGTTATACAGAAGGTATTTTTTTGCACTTAGGAACTTAGAGTTTTTCTTAAAATGAAATAGAAGCAGGAATTTTAGACTGAATTCATAGAAAGCACCCACAAAGTTGCTAGTGAAGAAGTAGTCTGTTAAGTCTGAAGTAACGTTTGCGACATTGTTCTTCGGTATTTCTTATGCCTACAGATGACTACAGTGTTTCTATAACTTTTTAAAAGTCATGTTCTAAACAGAACAAGAGACCAAAGGATTCTGAAAAGCTGCCTATTTTTGTGGAATATAGACTTACAATTATGTAGTTCCAGCTACTAAATCCCCATACTCCCCCCCAAAAAAACCCAAACCAGTAGGTTTAAGATCCTTCCCCATCCCCACCAGCATCTTCAAGCACTGCTGGTACAGCAGCAGTCTCTGTATCCTCCAGCTTCCCACTATCAGATGGTTTGGAAAGCACTACACCTTTGGCATCGAGATGTCACAAAAACTAGAAAATCCATGCACGTAAATCCAAAGCTCTTTAGTTCAAACTCATAAAATATCTCCCCCATAGTAACGTGATCGTATGCTGGTCCCCAGACAAACAGGGCAAGGATAAGAGATGCCCTCTGCCCCCACCCCTGCCCTGGTCTGTGATATAGGTGAGAGCCCCAAGAAAGCTGTGTGTCCTACAGATCCCAGGAGGCTCTCCAGCATCCAGGGAGTACAGCATAACGATGTTAACGATGCAGCTGCTGTGATTAGAAAATGTGATTAGACTTGGGGGGAGGGTGAAGAAAGTGACTTTCTCCAACAGTGGGTTGAAATGAAAGCAAAATAGGAATTACAGAGCACTCTTATCTGCCAAGAAGGACAGGACCTCGTCTCACAGGCTAGAAGTTTTATTTTGCCTTCAGGTATGAAGTCTCACCCTTTCTAGTTTGAGAGCCTAGAAGCCACAGTCCAAATTGCCCGCTGAAAAACCAGACTCAAGCATGCAACAGGACTGCGTGCATCACCTGCACTTGCTTCTCTAGTGACATCAACATCAGAAAGGTTAGAAAACAGATTAGCTAATGGAAGCTTATCATTTGGCTCACTTTTTGGTCAATTCAGAGAAAGAAACTAAACTGGTGAATAGCAAATGCTTTGCTATTCATAAATACTTGCAAGGAAGAAGACAGGGGCTTCAAATGAGAGAATTCACAGACGAGCACAATTGTTTTGTTCCAGATAAAGTTATGAAAATGCTTATTAGCAGGTTTAGAGACAAGCAGAGAAGCGGATTTTTGTTGGTTTTGGTTGGGAGTGTGTGTGTGGTTTTGTTTAAGTTTTCTTCTTTGCAGACAAAATTTGGAATTTGTCTAATGGTAAAATTTTCTTTTGCTGATTTATAGAAATAACCCTGAACTGTTCATCTGGCATCAGACTAACAGTCTGGGAAGATCTATTTAAAAGCATTTTTTAAGCTGTGCATGAGATGCTGGAACTCAACTAGAGGTTCTAATTTTCCATCTTTTTATAATCTACATTTTTCTTTTGCCAAGTTTAAGATGTCAAAAAGAAAAGCGGAACTATTATACAGTATCTATAATTCACTTGTTAATCACAATTTGAATGTATTGGTATCACTGTCCTGAAACCTATTATTAAAATGATCCCTCACTTGATTATAAACTCACTACTGCCTGAATGAGATAAAACTCCTGAGGAATGAAGATGGTACCTTTATTTGCTTCAATTAGATCACAAGAAATAAATACCCTTGAGAAGCATTTCTATTTCAAAATAACTCCAAAAACTTCAAACTCTTTACTTCTACAACTAAAGCATGAGCCAAAGGAGCAATAAACTGATATGCTGCAAAAATCAGTGGGGTTTTTTGAGGGGTTTCCCTGTACATACACACACAGCTTTCTGGCAGAAGAGTCAGCAGTGCCCACTCTTATATTTTATGCACTAACTCTATCATTACTCACTGAAAATTTCCCATTGAGATTGAAGGCAATTTTTTCTATTACTTGCAAAATGGAAATTTCCTCTCTGTCCCAAACCCAACCACCTGAATTTGGTTAAATGCAAGAAGACTAGAGAGGCCATATTTTCTGCCACAGAGACACTAGGAAGTGGTCAAGGTGTTTCTGGAGCATTTGTTGATCACTTCTGGTTGCATTTACTTCCACTAAAACGAGAAATCCAAAGGCAAAAGTGTCAAGTGCCACTGCAGCTTGAAGTTTTGTCACTCCACTAGTTACAGCACAGTCTACAATCTGCTCACTCCCCACATGCAATTTATTATTATTATTATGTCAGTATAGAAAACAGCATGTAACTTTACTTCTGCTCCACCATTTAACACCACCTCTAAAAGGGGTAAGTTCTGTTGGAAGTCAGAAGCGCTGCAGTTTTTCTTTATTTATATATGTGATCTAGTGGTGTTCATGTTTACTAAAAGGCCTTAAAAATACCTGGAGATAAGCACATGCTGCAGAAGCGTGTCTGTGACCACACCAAGAGGGTGATGCCCATGCATATGGAGAACCTTTCTTGGCACAAGGCACTGTGAGGGATGGATTTTCCAAGCAGCAGCAGTGATCTCCAACAGGAAGACACCCCCAACATCAGAAACCTGTCACCCCTCAGCCCAGGACAATACCTCCTGCCTTGCAGAAGCCTGGGGTCAGCTCCAAGCAGCTTCCCATCAGCAGCCTAGCATTGCCAGTGGTAAATTTTGAGGTTTGCTACTATCCCAGCCCAGGAAAGCACACATGGCCAGGTAGACCTGATGAAGTCTCTCTCTAATCTCAAGGCCAGAACGTCTTTTCTGCATTTGCAAAGCTCCCACCACTAGAATTCAACTCCCAACTACAGCTGGTCTCACTGCAATGAGTAAAATTACATGAAAATGTAAAAGACACTGTTGTACCTTCTCTGTCAAGCAGAAGACAGACATCCAACAAGCTACATGTAGTAGGGCAGTGCTTTTAATCCCACAAAGCTCAGAACCTAATACTAGGTAGGAGGATTGTAAGCAAGGTAGAGCAGTCAGAGCAGTCCAAGGATACTGGAGGCTATGGCTCTAACATCCCTTACACATCACAGCCTCAATGGCCCACTGCTTGGCTCACCCCTGTGAAGCTGCATTAGTGTACTGTTCGAATGGTGGAGAAATTAATAGCACAATGGCAACATGAAGAATCAAACTGAAGGGTGGACATTAAAGAGGCTGATTCTGGAAAGTTAGTGGGAAATGTTGACATGCCGGTACACATGATATCAGAAAAAAAAAAAGTATTCTTACTGTATGAAGAAAATAAGTTGTTCCTATTCTTGCTTTGGAACACACTGCAACTTCCCAAAAGAATGGAGGAGACAATTGCCCACAGCTCAAAACAGCAAGGCGCAAAAGACAGTTGCCTCACACAACCCAGGGCAGCCACAAGACCACAGTTTGACAAGCTAACACAAAGCATTGCATAGCTTATATCTATTTTGTAAATAAAACCACACTTCCATATTGATACAGGTTAACATATTGCACTAGTCAGGTAATTACACCACTTTGAGAGCTCTCCTATCTGTTTCATGGAGACAGAAGCTACTTTCCAAACATACTGCCACACAAAACAATCACCAACGTGCATTTCTACAGAGTCCAAAGGCATGACTGGACGTTGGCTTAGACCAGATGTTAAGTCACATAGCAAAACAGTGGAAACACTTGTCTCTGACACTTAAAAGCAACACCAGATTTTTAAAAAATTTTTTTCTACTCCTAGCTCCTGAGTTTGCCAAAGTTCAGGTGTTCTTCCAATACATTCTGTTGTCCTTCTACTCTCCTCCTAGATCCCACAATGAATTTCCCAGCCAGTGAACTGTGGACCTCAGAGATCAGAGGGCTGATTGTAGCGGGTATACACAGCCATCCATATCTGCTATACAGCCATCTGCATACATTCCTAAAGGCATTCATAGTCCATCACAACTTATTGGAGATCGCATAGTTGGAAAAGACCCAACGACTAATTTGGCATGAATTCCCTCTGCACGCTCCCTCTGCAGACCCAGACATAAAGGCTCTTCACATTTTCAGTATCCACTCCACTGTTTCTTCTACTACATGTTTGAAAAACATGATGTCACCAGGAACAGATGCCTCCTGGGTATGAAACCCAAACCTACTGATGGATGACAATGCACACCAATTACTGAATGTTAGTAAGAAGCTGATATGAAGGAGAAACCAGAAAGTTTCCTACGAAGATGCAGTAACTCGAGTACATAACAAGTCATCCCAGTTTGCAATAGTAACCATTTGGGGTGCAACAATTGATACCCAAAAAACATAAAATTAGGGATAATGAGCTGATGCCATGCTGTCTGCAAGAGTGCCACAGTCCCACAGAAGTCTCATACTCAAAAAGCAAAAAAAAAAAACCATCCTGTTGGGATGAAAAAAAGCATTGCTTCAGTGTAAGGTCTCATGAATGGTGACTGTGGATTTCTACACTTTTAGAGAAACTTCCTTAAAAACATGCCAAGAAATAGAAAGGTGTGCTGAAAAGGCAGCATATGAAAGTTTGCCAGACAAAAACTTGCTGAATCTGCACAAGAACACTAGCACACATTAACATCAACAGTAGATTTGCAACTCAGACCACATCCAAAAAAAGTGACAGCTTTTATACGCAGTCACATGAAGGCAACAGATTTATTTATACATCCAATACAACGAAGAACTGAGGAACACCTACCTAGAAGCCACTAGCACATCATTATACCCCTCCACTTCAGGGCACAGAGTTGAGTTTGGCCTCCTGGTTGCTGCTTACCCAGTGTAACTACGTAAGGGAATGATGTGAGCAAATAAGTGGAAGTGGTGCATGAATACCTATCTACTCCTCACATAACAACAGCCTAACTCTATTACTAAGAACAAGAAAAAAAAAAACCAAACACCCAATAAAAGGTGATCCAAAAAATGTTGGTTTGGATCCACTTCTTACACATGCATTCAATCCCCTATTAGGCTTTACAACAGGGTGGCTGTTTGAAAGGATAGTTTTAATATATCTTCCCTCCCCCCCCCAAGTTAATGGTGGGCTACAATTTGAGTGATTTCCTGTTTGCATTATAGTCTAAAAAATTCTGCTCATTTGCTCCACTAAAAGGCATGTGCTTGGAAGTGGTTTTGATGGCTTTTAGTCACATCCCCCCCTTTGATTGCCACAACATCCAAAGTCTGAAAATAAGGGAGCTATTTCAAGTTACATTCCCTTCCTTCCCTGCCCACGTGTACTTGGCTACCAATTTGAGACACAGGATCAGAAGGAGCTTCAGGCTTTAGAATAACATGAAAACTTAAAAAAGGAAACACATCAACACAACTTCATCTCCCTTCCCCCCGCAAAGCAGCATTTGGCTCAGTTGGTGTTCACCTAGATCTTAAAATATCTCCTACCTATTCTTCATGCCCTCACTGCTGCCGCCCAACATCTCAACCCAGCAGCCAGCGCCTGACCCACTACAGCATCCAGACTCTTGGAGCTGCTGGATCAAACAGCAGTACTCGGGTGCAGGTTGTGTTGGCTTTTCTTGCCTTCCCCATAAGCCTGTGACATTTCCCCTTGCTTGGTACAACAGCTTCACTGCTTGTCTTGCTCAGGTGTCTCCCTCTTTCTGCAGGAGATTCTGCAGCTGAGCTCGTGTTGTTCCTTTTCCCCACACACATCTAAGAAATAACTCAAGAATTTTCTCTACCACTAGATGAAAGCAAGTAAGAGCTGCTGAGACGTGGGTAGGGCCTCAGTCTTGAATGGCCAAGTTTAAGACTGCAACCAAAACAGTCTCTATGGAAGGGGAACCGAGGTGATGAAGCTGGTGAAGCAGCAATGAAGTAGGTGGCTCATAGCAATAGCAGCACCACAGCCTTTGCCACAGTCTCAGCAGACCTGCTCAGCAGAGAGGCAGCCCGAGAACCATCTTCTACTTGCCTAGTGAACAAGATGAAAACACCCCACGCTTCTAAGCACAAGCGTGAAGAGAGACGTGCTGACTGACATTGCCTTATAGAATCCACCGGCCTGGAACTAGCCAGCCCCTCGGAAATAAGCACATTTCATTCCCCTCCCTCCACACAAGAACCAGTTGCATAAAGCTAGGTCAACATGTGGTGAGCATATGATTCAAGTGTAACATTTCCTGGCAACCAGCAGCAAGCCCAGAGGATCTGCACTACTGATAATGTCAATTTTTCCCATGGCTGTCAAAAAAAAAGAAGAATCTGCTGAGCTCTTGAGACATAAGCAGCAAACCTCATCCCACTGATTAGCTTTCCACCAGTTTCACTACAGCTTTTCATTTCTTCAAGAAAAAATAAAATCTCAAGACATACCCAAGGGTCTCCCACAGCAACTACCTTCATAAAGGGAAATAACCTAAAATGAATGACATAACTGTGTGCAGATTTGGTCCCTTAACTCCAAATCACTTAGTATAATTTCCAAGAATGGGACAAAGATAATCAAAGGATGGGGTACAACTTCCACACAAAAACAACTAAGCAAGCTATGGCTCTTCAGCCTGGAAAAGAAATGACTGAGGAATAAAGGTCCTTAAAAATAATAAGGACAGTAGAGAGCGAAAAAAAAAGGTCATGGAGCTACTCCTATTCACTGTTCCCTCCAACACAGGAGCTGGGAGGAGGTTCAAAGTACACATGATGAGATGGTTCTTCCTGCAACATGCCCTGGAACCATGCAACTCCTCACTGCAGTACACTGTGGATGCTTGGAGTTTACATTGGTTCAAGAAGATGTTTGCAGAAACTCTAGATGAATCTCTCAAAGACAAGAGCACCATTTCTGGGTCAATAGATCATAGGGCTGCAAAACACTGAGGCCAGGAGACTGCTCTGGTGAATATCACTGTATCTTTGCCCTTATTCTTCTACCCCTCCCAAGGCACAGCAGAGGTAGGATACTGGACTATACATAAACCTTTCTTCTGACCCAATGTTACTGGGTTTATGTTCTTTATGCACAAACTAAGTGGATTAAGAAAAGAGTCATTGAAGCCACTTGAACTTAACATTTTTCTATTCCTTAGGCTGCCATGACCAAGAGCTCATGACATTTCTTCTATTATTGCCTGAGGAACAACTCATTTATGCATTTCCTTCAGTTGTTTGGTTTTGTGGTTTTTTTCCAAATTATACAACTACTAAGTCTGAAGAGACAATCCCTGCTAATGACATCTTCTTTGAAAACAGGTAACCGAAATTAGTTAGAAATTAAAACTTCTCCAAGAGCAGGAGAGAAGTAACTAATTTCTTAATTGCATTAATTTTACCCAAAGGGCATCTTTATTTATAAAAGCATGTAGCTTTATCAGCAACTTTATACAGGCCAACAAAAAGGGTACTAACATCTAATTTCATCAGGTTTTTATGGGCTGCTTCCCCACCATCTAAAAACTAGCACCTCCACAGAAAATCCAACACCAGTAAGAACTACTGGTTTCTTATTTCACAGAGAAAAACCTGAAGTGAGCAAGATTTAAGATACCAAGGCAGCATGAATAATTGTAAGATAAGTTTATATGCAAAATACACAGAAAAGCTACATCAATAGCTTTGACAGGGATAAGAGTACATTTTTCTTATCAAAAGAAGCATATTCTTTGATAAGTCAAAAACATACTTAGTGACTTTCATTACAACTTGCTAAGTTGAGGTTGCATTCAAAATGGAAAGAGTTTTCAGAAGCTACAGTTTTCATACAGTAGTCCCAACATTTTGGGGATTTTTATGCTATTAGAGTACCAGCGAGACACAAGATCATGCGATGACATGCCATGAATAAAGCAGCAGTGTAAGCAGGGTGTTGGTGCTGTCTCACTTAAGAGTGATTTAAACAATGGGTTAATTTGTCATTGTGTTTAAGGAAATTTAGCCAGCAATGGCAATCCACCCTAAGTTCTGTCTGCAGAGATGCAATACCATCCCCAGCCATGCTTCACCTCCTATGAGTGCAGGTGACATATTTGCAGAGTATGCAAGTGTCTGGTTTTATTTCCAGTAATAATGCTATCAAGAACAACAGTCAGGCTCAGAGGACACTACTCCATCGGGCCACACTCTACCTGAAGGCCAGTAACAAGTGGTTTATCCCAGGGTGTCTCCTGCTTAACACCTTTGTCAATGACCTGGAGGAGATGTTGCACCACACCCTCCTCAAATCTTGGGACAGAGGCCAGGGCTGCCACCCAGAGAGACCTAGGCAGGGCAGAGGAATGGACCAACACACCAACCTGATGAGATTTAACAAGGACAGATGTGAAGTCCCGCACTGGGGAAGGAACAATTCCCTACGCATTGGTACAGGCTAAGGACTGCTTGGTTGGAGAGCAGCTCTGCTGAAAACACTGTGTGGGGTGTTGGTGGGCAGCAAGCTGAACATGAGCTACATCTGTGTCCTGGCAGCAAAGGAGGTCAACATTTCTGTAAAGTTAAGGGATCACAGGTTGTGCCTTCCTGTATCCTAGAAGATCAAAAACTAGTCCTGAAAAGAGACTTTTTCTCATCTCAGTTGCGGAACAATGGTACAAATTTGGGTGGGGGAAAGTTTGGATCTAACAGTTGCACTGAATTATTTTCTTTAAAACCCTTCACTTAACTGTTTTTTCTCCCACTGAATATTGTGAGGAAACCAACATATAGGCCCATAAATACAGTCTCTAAAGCCATAGAGCTTCTGCATGTCTTCATTGGAATGAAAACATTTAACACTTAAAACTCACTGCTTTTCTGTGCGTTGACATTAATGTCTATTGCAGCCAAATATAATATTGCAGCTCATACTCCAACACAGCCATCTGAACAACTGACTGAATCACAAGACTGTGTGACTCAGATATGACAACAGATTAAAAGTCCCAGGTCCAAATGGCTGCTTCCCTCCACTCATTGTCCTGCCCCTCCACAGCAAGGCTAGCCAACAGCTCACAACACAAGTCACTGCAGCTGACTACTCAGCATATTCTGAGTACTTCAGCACTCATAAGCCAGCAGTTATTCCAACTTGCTCAATGTTCTGGCCAAAAAACAGTGGCATGTCAGCACCTTCTTCAGAAGATGCTCAGCCAATATTCCTACCTCTACCACATGAGTCAAAGTGCTTGCCTGACCAACCACCCAACATCACAAGCCTAAAATCATAGAGTTGTACAATGATTTGGTTTGGAAGGGACCTTAAAGATCATCAAGTTCCAGTCCCCCTGCCATGGCCAGGGACACCTCCCACCAGACCAGGTTGCTCAAAACCCCATCCAGTCTGGCCTTGAACACTTCCAGAGATGGGGCATCCACAGATTCTCTGGGCAACCTGTTACAGTGTCTCACCAACCACACAGGAAAGGATTCTTCCTAATATCTAAATCTACCCTCCCTCTTTCACTTTAACATTGTTACCCCTCATCCTATCACTCCCTGGTAAAAGAATCCTTCCCCATCTCTCCTACAGGCCCCCCCTTCAGTACTGGAAGGCTGCTCTAACAGTCTTCCACTATAAAATCTTCCACTTCCTAGTCTTTCAACTTACCACTTTGGCCATCTAGAGGAAGAGTGAGTTTCACATCTCTAGACTGTGTCCATGAAGCAAGCTGTGATCTGGCTAGCCTTGTGATTTCTTTGAAACAGAGTACTAGAATTACATGTAGTTCTTGAGGTCGGAAAACCACCTTCCATATCTTCTAGGTGCTTAGCACAACAGAGCCCTGACCTCACCTCTAACTTCTCTATTCCTTACTTAAACTACTACAATACAAATTTAAAAAAAAATTGTGTTAACTAACACAGTACTACTTTTCTAAGCCTACTGCAATATAAGCAGAGCAAAATATCTTCAGTGAGAGAGTCTGGGATATTAAATATTAAACGGGGAAAGTTTATAAAAGCATCACTGTCAATTACTATTAATAAGATCCTGATTTTTTTTTTTTTTGTAAAAAAATGCTATAGTCCAATTCTCAAAGAAAGTTACTTTTCCCGTTAGATTTTTTTCTCTTGTTTACAACAACTGTAAGATGGTTATCAGCACCACTGTAGCCAACACATTCATATGAATAAATCATTTCAAGTGAAAAATATGCTTATTGCATGTTTGCCCAAGGACCTTCACTCCCACACTCTGTATTTTAAACACCTGCAAAAAGTGTTTATTACCTCACATATACCTGTAAGTTTCACCCACTATAATTAAACCAGGCAATTAAAATCCCCAACATAAACCAGTACATTGTCTTAAGCACAAAATTGGGTGGTCTGCCACAGATGTGGTT
>BJBW01010543.1:18873-31758 GCA_004320125.1 Scolopax mira | reverse complement strand
CAGGAGAAGGCAGTGCTGTCCAGAGGCTCCTGCATTGCCCCAAGGACTGCTCTACTGTAGTTAGGAATCAAAATAAGGAGGCGATCAACATTCAGCCTTTGTTTGATGTGCAAAATTCTTGATAAATCTCCCCAGTTTCTCATTATAACAGAATTAACAGTCTATGTGTAGGGGGAAACTCTCTTCAGAGAGCTTTTGACACCGTCCCCAGAACAGACTCTTGAGGAAAACGCAGCCAACACTACAACAGCAGGCGAGAAGCTGACCTCGCAATCACTGCCAGGTAACAGTCATTATCAGCCTTCTGTCAGGCTAGAGAGCTCTATTTCATAGGGTTTGCAGGGACCACCACATCTAGTGTTGTATCAGATTTGTGTTTATTAAATCTGAAGGCAGCACAAGGAGTGCAAACATACCAGAGGAGAAGATAAGAGCTCAAAGTCATCTTAAACTACAGGAACTGCTCTGGAGAAGCCTCGTGGGACATTCCCTGGTGAGAAACTTAAGAACAATCAATTGCCTCGAAATAAGAGACCTGAGAAGAGACTGAAAGAACTTAAAACTTTCTCCTTAACCCTCCCGAAACATCGTAGGTCTTCAACTATGTAAAAGACTGCTGCAGAGAGCAGACTAACACCTTCTCCGATCTCCAGTTGGGTAGGAGTAGCAGTAACTGGTGAGAAGTACACCTTAGTGCCTGAGGTAGCACACTGAGGAGGAAACAGAAACAAAGAGCCCTACCAGAGATTCCCACACCTAGCAGGCAGCAGCAGATAATTTGTGCATGCTTAGCATTCTGCTAGCATTTTTATAGCTACACATTATTTTTATAGCACTACATTAAGTTCGGATTCTTGGAGGAGGCTTGAGGTGAAAGATCATATTTCAATACCTTTTAAACCTCTTCACTGTTGATTCATCTTTTTTCTAGAATTCTTTTCATCATAGATCAGCTCATTCCTGTACCTCCCCTTTACATCTTGCTTTATATAATCCTAATTTATTCTTAATTGCAATGGTTTCATGTTTTTCTTTTCCTTTCTTAAAACTCACAAATTCCCCACCTGTCCTCTTCATATCGTTGGTATTCTAGAACAACCTGCTTCATAAGCAGACACCATTCAGCAAGACTAGTTTTCACACTAGATTAAAAAAAGATATAAATTAAAAAAACCAAGCAACGCACCACACACAGTTTAGCTGTTTTAATGGAAGCAGTGACACAAACTGCTACAGATCCTCAGGACAAACAGTTATGTGCGCTGTAAGAAGATTTACTAACATTTACCCACAGTCAGAATCGGTCTCAATTCCTTTAAAGAAACTGAAAGTTGTCTTACAAAACATACAGATGGGTGGAGATGGCTCAATCCTGTCTTGCAGTGACAGAAATTTCAATGCAGAACCCGCACTCACATTATGACTCTGATGCTGAGTTCAGAAATCCTTTTCCATTACTACTTCTGCTTGGAGAATCTAAAACATCAGAGGTCTCAGGATAACCATGAGACTTCGTTTTTCACTTCCATGAAAAAGTGAGGAAAAGCAAACCCTACTTAGTAGCATCCTTTTGCCTTTGGATGAGCTAAATTAGACCTTCCTTCCCACACATTTCTGTCCCCAAAAGCAACCTGCAAGTCTCACAGCAGAGCTAGGAATACACATTCACAATGTTTTTCTTGCTTCTTTGCTCGCTCAACAGGTTCACACTCCACAGGCTGGGCTTTTAGTCTACCTTTTTTGTTACCAAGTTCATCAACACTGTATCTGTTTATCTGTTCCATACAAACCGATAAGGAAATAAGCCCACAGAAGATAAGTGGGAACTCTTCAACAGCTACCTTCCTGCTGAGCCAGCAAGTGCTGATTCTGGCACCATCTGTGTCCTGAAAGTCTGTTCTCTAGCGCTTTATTCACCAAACATGGAAAAAATATTTGGAAAGAAAAAAATCTCTGAAGCATCTTCTACACTGATGATACTGGTTTTAAAGTGTTTTTGAAGAAAGAAAGGGGGGGAAAAAAGGTGACATTTCACATAACAGTTCTATCTCAGAAAGACTCTACTTGGATCCCCATTAGGTTGAAAGAGAAACAAACTCTAGGCTTGAAATCACCACACCTAGACCTCTTTCTAGAAGGAACACTCACAAGCCAAGCGAGAGATCACTTGTGGTTACAAATTGGGAGTCAAATCAGTACGTTACTCTTTCCTGAACTGCCGTCTGCTAGAGAGATCTACTTACTTTTCTGCAGAGACCATAGAGCCAGCGTGCTTATTTCCAGTAAGAAAGAGAGGAGACTGGTCCATGTGGAGAATGGGAAAAGGCAGTGTGCCAAATCCTTCACTTGTCATCATTCTTCGGATCAATGTGGACTTTGTATTTCATAAGTAAGGGAGGGGGGAGCAGAAATGATACCCACCTACTTGCACTGAAAAAGGTGCACTAGTTGTTTGAGGGTTTGTTTCACCAAAAAAACTTTCATAACAAGTGAAACCGATTTATTTAAAAAATTAAAATCTGGTCATGCACATGTCCTTCAAATTATTGAATTGATCCAGTAACCTCTGTATGCAATTTATATGCAAGCAGAATAAATGGAGGAAGATGCATTCCAAAAGTAATGATGCTTTTATGGAACGTGGGCACTGATCCAGAGTGCTCAAACCCAGACAGTCCAGTGAGGGAAGGGGGGAAAAATGCAGATGAGTAGAAAACGTGATCCTGGATAAACCTGATTTCAGTCTGAAGCAAGTCCTAAAATTCCTTAGGCAGAGATACTGCCTTCCCTCCACCTTCAGTTTCTCTTAGCTGGGCAAGGAGTATAAGAGTACCCAACCCACAGATAGAGAAACCTGTAGAACCTTGCCAAGTATCTTTTTGTGAAGTGCAAATTAGTTACCAGGCAAGTTTTGTACAAACTTAACCTTGAATGCCTTGGAATACATGAGACTTTTATCATTTACAGCTGCACTTCAAGAGTGAGTTCTTCAGGATAGCAACCTTGTGGGTTTGTTTCGATGTAGTAAACCAGCAGATTATAACAGGTCATAATCTGCCTTTCTTCCACCACTTAGCTCTGAATATGATCTAAAAGGCTTATCTTACCTTTTTTACTTATACCATGATGATCTGATAAGAACACAGTGAACTGTTATATTACCCAGGGGAAACAACTACAAGTCTAATCGCTATGGCTGGTTGTAAGAGTCAGGAACTTCAACCTACATAAAGGAAAAAACCAGTTGGGACATTTTTCTTCAAAAAGGCAGCCAGAAAAGCAATTAGTTAATCTGAGTTTGCGTACTTGGTTTATGAAAAGTCTTATCAATAAATGCTTATTACTCTGTGGCTGTTTATACCCACTGTTAATTTCCCAGTCTGTATGGAATAGCTACGGGTCAAGTGTCTTCCCTCACATTAGTTTTCAGAATAACCAGGTTTCTTCTGAGGGGAAGTCAAGATTTCCTTAAAACTAAAGTTTATCGTTTTCTCTTTTCCATGCTACTAAAGGCGCTAGATTCCACTAAATAGGTGCACATGCCTCTTAGAAAGGTAAGAAACTACTACAGTGAAACAGTTGCCAGATTTTCCACAGAAAACTCATTTACTCCAGCATTTCATGAATCTGAAGAGTCAGACCCCATCTGCCTGTAGAACAAAGCTCCTGTATTGGCAATGGGGCACCTTCCTCCACTGACATATTGCAAAACATTCTCAATTCAGATTATTCCCTGAACATTTTTCTGGTTTTGAGAACCAGGAGGCAATACTATTCTCCAGGATGCTCGGGAATGGGAGCTACTACCAAACTCTTACACTTCACTCTGCAAACACTTTGGTTACGTTCCTGTGGGACCAGCATCCCTACTGGTCTTTCAGACCTGCTTTCTCCAAACCCAATTTGAGAACATTATGGATGCCTTCCTTATTATAGGAGACTTTATGGGTTGTTATACCCAGGCTTGCTATAAGCCAGGTATCACCTGTTGGGTGTGCACAGAGACCCTCACTGGGTCCCAGTCCTATGTGGCTTGGGACTTACAGGTACCACTGTGTGACACGCTGGAAACAACAGCCACAAGGCACCAAACTAGAGGCATGCATACCATGACTGCTAGGGACATACCTGGAGGCTTCCCCTGTAAAATTCTGTACTAATTTTATTCTTTATAGAAAAACAATCATTTCTGCAGAGCTTAAGAAATTACTTTTTCAAAGGCTGACGAGGGAGCCTTCCTAACAAAGGTTATACTAGGAGAAAACTTCTTCATCCTTTTTTCTTTTTCCACATAACCCTACATCACAGTAAAAACAAAGGTGCTGCAGAGTAGTGTGGTTTGTATGTCAATGCTGAACGCACACAAGGGCTGATGAACTGAACTAAAGACCTCTTTCAACAGTTCATTTTTGGTTTGGTTTTAAGGATTTCATCCCTATTAAAAGTCAGCCTTGATTCAAGGAATTAACAAAGGAGTCATGAGGCAAGCAGATTGGCACAGAGAGACTATAAGAAATAATTTAAGTAAAATTGCTCCAGCTGCCACATGAACACACACACTATCTCAGAAAACATCATGCAAGAACACTGCTTCTATACGAAGCCCTTTCTGCATGTATAAACTTTTACTCTCCCTACAAAGCAACTGGTAGCAAGAAAGACCTATTTTAAGGAGGAATCATCCAAAACTTCCTTACAGGGCTCAACAGAAGTTTTTGCAAGGTGTTTTATCACTTGAAAAAGATAACAGAGCCCAAGGTAAGCTTGACATAAGACAATTCCCTGATTAATTTCATCACCAGTTGCTGTACTGTGTGTATCAGCACTCTTTTAGGAACATACAAAACTTACCTGCATAGTGAAGAAGTGACAGACCACCAGCACTTACAAAGAAAAACTTTAGGAAGTTTGTGGACAAACCATACTTGGCAAGCCATCCTGATGATGCAAAAGTATTATAGGAATGAATTTAGAGCCTTATTGCTCTAAATTCTGTGCCCAAAGGGTCAGGTCTGTACACGCACTTCCAGGACACATAGACAAGGTTGAGATTATGTTAAAAAGGACAATTTTAACTCTTCCTTTGTAACTTTAGAAGACAAGAGTGTTTTAAAAAGGTGTGGCAGAAAGAACACCTGTCTGAGACCAGGTGTCACCACAGAAACTGCAACAGGGGAGAAGAAGAGGGAGATCATTAAAAAAAAATAATCAGGAAGCAGATGGGAAACAGGGTAGATAACAGTAACACACAAGCAGCAATAGCTACACACGTGTAAGGAGGAACGAGCAGGTAGAAGCCTGTTGCTGTGCTCTGCTCAACAGTGCTTACATCTGTGTTTATTCACATTTTTCTGAATCATATTAACACTCACTATTCCTACACAAAATCCTCAGGAAATTTTCTTACAAAAAAAAAAGGTTATCCTCAAATCAGTCACACCCTCAACCATTTTTATTACTACTCTTCCCAAAAGCTCAACCAAAAAAAAAAAAAGCAGTTATGAGTTAGAAATAAAAGCTACCAAGTGGATACTGTTCCAACTGAGGGGAGGCACAAGGTTTGGGAAGTGCAGAGGAAATGCCTGTATGGGCAGCACACACCTGAAGGACAGGCTGAAGCAACGAGAAGGTGGTATGTGCTGATACCTTACAGAAACCCTGGGGTTGACAGCCTGGGTTGGATGGAGTAATGCCTCTGCTCTCCAAAGCTAGAGAGCCATCAGGCAGTACAGAAAAAGAAGTAGCTGCAAACAGAAAGTCAGATGAAAGCAGATCAAACTTGCTCACAGAAAGCTCTCGTGCAGCTTCACCCTCAAGCCCTCCACCACCCTCCCATCTCCCTCAGGGAGAAGGATGACTTACCACCAGTAAAATGTGAAAACAACATTTTAAACATATAGAAGGTAGTAAAGAAAACAGATCTGTTCTTACAGTAGCCCATCTACTGCAGAAGTGGTAAGACTACTTGTGGAGTGTAAAGAGCAAGTATACAATATATCAGTGAGAGCCAATAACAGCAGTAGCATGAGTGAACAATCTGCCATAATGCCATTATAGAGGAGCAAGGGGGGCCGGGGGGGGGAATCTAAGAAAGAGGATCAGCATTAAATTTCTGCTTTTGTAAAGCTTTTAGGCAAGTATTTAAATATGAACTTGTATTAAGTTTACTGAGCTCACACACCAGCAAGGTCCGAAACATACAAGCTTTCAGTCAAAGAAAGTGACTGCACCAGGAAGTCAGCATTCACCAAAGAATCCATTTCAACATTTTTTATGGTTAACTCGGAGAGCAGAAATGAAGGCAGTTATCTGAATTGCTTAGAAGGCTCTATTGTTCCCTCTTCCAAAGGATTTTTCCCCAGAACAGAATGGGTGGTGTGTGCAAAGCAAGTGAAAGGTGGGGGAAGGGGAAAATTCTTGTGGATAAAGAGAGAAACAGAAGCACAATTTTAAGCACAGATATCAAATTTTAAAGTGACTTCCTACCTCCCACTGCAAGTGAGGCGGGATATTTCTGATCTGAAGCTTCCGACTCCTGCAGATAAATTAAAGAAAATAGTTTTTTTTTTAAAAAAAAACAAAACACAGAAAGAAAACATTATTGCAAGATAGACTATACATAGCAGTGTCCGCATTTAAGCATCTGTCATAATAAGAGGGGCAAAACCAAATACACAACTCAAAAAAACCCAACAGATCGCTGGGGGGGAATGTCAGGTCAAAACCATTTCAAGTCCAAAGAGCTGTTACAGAAATACTTGTTACACATTTGACAGCTGTTACATTTCATGAAGTCTCCACTTTTCTTGAAGACTATTTCTATCTCAGCTTTAAGGCCTTCAGTATCTCTCTCTATTACAAATGGGTCTGATAATGCCATGTATTTGTACTGGGTTCCCCTCCACACACGTTAAGAATTTGTTATTTTTATTTATTTTTTGAATTCACCAAGATGAATTCTGCATCTTCAGGATTCTGCATCTCTTCAAGGAAGAGAATATAAATTTGAATAAATAATTTTGTTTGATATAAAGCTTTTAACTATCCGAACGACAGACTATATTCTAACATTTATATGGCTGACAATCTCCATCTCTGATGGGGAGGAGGGGGTAAGAATCAGTAAATGCATTGTATTTGCACCCCAAATTTACATCAGTTTTCGCTTATCTAGTAAACAAAACATTCACTTTGAAGTGCTCCAGCAAAGCCTGGCAGTGTGCTGGCCGCCTTCACAGCCAAGTCCTTTGTCTCCTCCCTTCCCCCAAAGTGAGAGAACAAATACATGCCAGAGATGCCACAAAACCCTTGGGATTTACAAGAATGCATAGATTAACACAATTTCGGCTGGGCTCAGGTAGGACCCACTGGTTGGGACAGTCTGGTGGCCTGGGAAGATCTGGGGAAGGACAACACAGGGCCGTCTAGCTCCGAGGGTTCTCAAGCACATTTTGTTTGACCAAAGCAGCTAAAATAAGCGTCTTATTTTCAAACACAGAGTTTTACTTAACATTTTAGTAGTTGCTCAGTACTGACCTCTCACAGAAAAGCCCTTCACATACTAGAGGCTTTTTATAATAGAGTAGAAGTTGGTTAAACTTACACAGGCCAGGAAAATCTTGCAACAAAACAAGTTTTAGAGATGTTCCCATCTAGATATAAAATGTAAAGCTTTCCTTTTCCCCCTCAGATCCTTTTAAAATACACTCCTTTCCTCAACACCACCACCACCCACCCACACAGGCCTGCAGCGAATGTTTTACATTTTGAAAGGCTCTTCTCAACAGCCTTTGTCTGGGGTCCAGCCAGAGCTCGCAGGCTTGGAGCCACCTTGCCCAAACTTCTCCTCAGACAGTGGTGTCACCCCCAACACCACCGTGACCACGAGATGGAGCGACGAGCCTGCTGTCACCAGAAAAAATGAACAGGTCTTGGTTGCACAGCATTTCTCAGCTGTTTTCACTCCCTCTCAAGCAAGTAAGAGCCAAATTTCAGCGTTTGATCATATAAATAGGCAAGGAAAGGAGAACGAAAACCCAAACCACACACATCCCCCCTTTAAGCTTTCATTTCCAATAAAGCAAAGAAAGAGTCAGGAGCTGCTTCGTTGTAACAGGGAAGGGAGAAATTTTCCTTAAAGTCCACAAAGGTTTCCTTAAATTGTAACCTCAGCCAGAGATGCTGCTACAAAACCAGTCACCCCGAAGTAATGACGCGCTGCTCTGGAACATCAAAATCATCTCACACAGCAACCTGAAACTTGAAAGTTAAGTCCTGAAGTAGAACATAAAAAGGGGACGTTCATTGAGTATTAAAAATACTGGGAAATTTTAATGCAGAAAAAGCCCAAACCACAAAATTGGCAGCCAATATGCCATTCGATGTGCTTCAGACTGTGCCATGCCATTGGTCTCTCACACTTGTTGACTCAAGCTACAGATTTATGAGAGTTTGGTAGCAAGGAGCACTAGTCACAGAAGGATCTGAGCGAGCAAGAGCCCAGGGAGAACACCAACAACAGGTCTCACCCCAGCTCCACAGCCAGCCAGGCAGCAAGGGTTCATGCTGAGCAGTGAACATCCACGGTGGAGAAGAGGAAAAAGCCCTTTCCAGAAGCACATATATATGTTCCCCTGGTATACCCAACCACCACCTCACTTTTCAGAAGGAAAACTTACAGATCTTCCCCTTTACTGCCCAACAACTGAAAGATGGACCTCCCCCAAAAAAGCAATTTCTATGCTTACTCAACAATAAAAGACATAACACAAACTTTGGAGGGTTTTTTTTCCTTCCCACATGATTTTGAGGGACTGAAAAGCTCAATGCAATTTGAAACTTTTGCTGACCAACAGTTGTAGAACAGAAATAACTTGAACATCCCAAAAAGGAGGAGGAAAAAGGAAGAGGAGCAGAGAAACACCACCTTAAAACTACCAATTCCTCTACTGTATCCATGAAGAACCAAAGGAAATGGCAAGCCAATTCCAAAATGGGCACAGCCCCGCTGCACATCTCAATTTATGGCAATAGTGAGACACCTATTGTACAGAAGTGAAAGGTCGCTTAAAAAAAAAAAAAACACACACCACAACCAAAAATATAGGAACTGTTCAACTTAAAACTATTTACATATTCATCAGTAGCCTGGCTACACTGCAAGTAATTTAACTTGTCACCCAATGCACAAGTTTGAAGTCTAGTGTTTATTAACGCATGTGAAAATTTAGGGTTTGGGGTTTGTTTTGGGTTTTTTTGTTTGGTTTTTGTTTGGTTTTTTACATTATTGCTGTATCACAATTAGCAATGGGGAGAAAAATTAATAAAGCTTTGCATGAGAAGAGAGGAATTGCACAGAACCAGCCTAAGAGAAGAGATCACAAGCCCCTTTGAGACTTTGCCATTTCAGACACTATCAGTTCCTAGTAAAAAAAAAAAAGAAATCTAAATATATTTCTAAAAATTATCTAAAAATACACAGAGCTTGTACCCTCTGCCCTTCTTCCCAGACAGAAAGAGATGGGAGTGACAGAGGTGGTTTTGCACTCCCAGGACCAGAAGGAGCACTGAACTAGCAGCGAGCAGACGGAGACCGAATCCCCCACGGGCTGCCGTAACCCTCACAGCTCCCGCTCGGAGGAGACATCACTCCTCCCACCCTTCTCCTGCACTTTAGCAGCTCCGAGCAGGTCCTCTACTGCGTGCGTGAGAGCAAACCCTCGGAGAATCAGCACTCCATTTCCTCCTGAAAAATCCCAAGCCGGATGCAAACGTGTAGCAAAGAGTAGGGGACAAAGCCAGGTCGGACTGAATTTGCTGAAGCGGCAACAGTTTCCACGAGGATGGGTTTTGACTTCAGAAAGCATACTTTTGGGCAGGGACAAAACTCTGCCCTATAGGTGAGGGGTAAAAAAAAACCCAACCAAACGACAACATAGAGGCATCTTCTTGGAAATACTCTCAATATCAGCTCTTTTGGGTTCTTTCCATCTTCCTCTAGTTTCTTCAACGAAGTGGAGGATATGCAAAGCTCAGCTCTTATAGCTTTCACATACCAGGCAGCATAAACCCACAGAGGGTTCTCTTTTACTTCATTTTATCTTGAAATAATCTTAAGTTTTGTAACTTTACAACTGCTTGCAGTCATACCAGGTGTGCAAGACAAGAAATAGTCCTTTCAAAGCCCACAAAAGTATTTTATGACAATAGCTTCTTTGAATGTATAGCTCACCTAACCTAAATAAATCCTTAGTAAAACATTGCCCACATATCTCAATGTGACTCATGTAAGCCTTCTATATGGGCTTTTTCCAGTTAATGCAGATTTCTTAATTTCTTCCATTCTAAATAGGTATTGCAAATAAATATCAACTGAGAAAAAAAAAGTCTGGGTAAATTTTGTTTGTGCTCTGTATCCTATGAAGGTTTTTGAAAGCTACCCATAGTTCACAGTTTGTAAACAGGTATTCCCACTTTTCTTCGAAAAAGACACCTAAAACACCTTTTACTGGATATGAGAAAAAACAGGCTTCTCTGGTTTCTGTGTAAGGGTAGCCCATAAGCAGTTATTTGGCAATAATTTACTGAAGAGGAATTGCACACATTCTAATTCTTCTTTTCAGATACTATGCAGGTAGCTGGATTCAGTTACTTCAAGACACTGCTGAAGACTATACATCAACATATTTATTCTGAGGTTGTTGAGACATGGGCTGTTTTGTTTGGGGGACAAATATCTCTGCCACCCTGAAGACAAAGCACACAGAAGACAAAAAAAGACATCATTGTGCCCCTTCACAAGGAAACCAGCACATTTGTGCTATATGCTATGCTATATGCTGTGCATGCACAGACAGAAAGGGCAAAGTACCATAAAGATGGATAATTTACTAGAAGGCATCTTGGTGATTTCCAAAGGTATAATCTCCTGTATGTAAATACAAAGAACACATACACAGGGGCACCCAGTTCTCCTGATCCATGAGAACCCTCCACATACAAAACAATACTAAACACATCTTAGAGAAAAGGTGGTAGGAGGAGGGAAGAAGAAAGCCCACAATTTCAGCACTCTTTTCTGTGTACTCTTCCCTTCTCCCTGCTCTCCCCTATATACATCACTTGTTTTTCTTTAACCTATCCAACCTCACCGTATGCTTTATGTGACATTTAGCCAAGGCAAATCACAGCACAGACCCAGACCTCCTCTTAAGAGACTTTAAAAAACAGAAGATAGACAATTATAAAAACAAAGAAAAACAAAGTATCATGCTTTTGCTCACAGTCCTGATTTTTTGTAACTTGTGGTGAATGAAAATTTGACTGTTTCAGAGGGGACCATACACACAAGCATCAAAGCAACTGCACTTCCACACTGTAAGTGTGCCCACACTCTTACCAGACCCTTCTCACCATTCTCCCTCCCCCCGGAGATCTGCTGCCTCCTGCTCCTTAATTCCCATTTCTCAACAATAATGCCATGTAATGCTCTCTGATTTCAGCAGCCACATGAACTACACACAACAGTAATGCCTTAAACCCGCACAGCACAAACCTACTCCTTTTAAACGAGAGTTTACGGAAAAGGAGTTAAGCATGTTTGAAAGGAGATCAAGTGAACTTCGACAACGTTAGTCCATTCAATTGTTTGAACTCAATACCTGTGGGATAGAAAGTAAATAGTCTACCTTTTCCACTCTTAGGAACATGCAAAGAACAAGAACCTACATATGTTGTCCATTCTAGGCAAGCACTTCTCTACTGGAAAAAGCCCTGGCACCTCACACCAACAGCATGGATGCAGAATGTGCCCATTCCCACCAGCACCAAGTGCTGATGTTCCCCAGTGCTGCCTCCAAGTTCATGGTCACCCAGCTCTGGTGAAGCCCCTGCCAACCCATCCACCAAACAACCTTTTTTTTCCCTCCCTGAGCTCCAAAGAGCTGCGTGAAGGCAAAAAACCATCACTTCTCAAACTTGTGACAACACAAACTCAATATAGACCACCATATGAAATATTTTTTTAAAACAATCCAAACTACACAACAAAAAAAGAATCCCCGCTATGGACTGTGGCTAATGCCAGACAGAGAGAAACAACTTCGTATACAGAACAGCCATAGAAACAAAAGTTAGTGACTCCCATGGCCACATGGAAAACTGCTGGAAATCAACAAAATTGACAGGAGAAGGGGAAGAGGTGTCTTGATTGTTTACTCTACAGCAAGCAAAACAAAAACAGGCAAGAAAAACCCAACACAGAGAGCTACCCCCACACACCGAGTTTATTAGTTTCTCCCCCTCATGTTGCTTCAAGTAGCTGATGCTTGATCACAGCAGAGTGAATCAGTGTTTTCGATGCTCTTCTAGTGGGTGGGTGGGAGAAGAAGCAGGTTTACAGGACAAAATAAAGCATCCTTAATTCTCAATTCATATTAATGTGGTTGCGGGAAAAAGCAGAAGCAGGTTTTTTTAGGGAGGAGGGGATCTCCTCATCACTTTTTCCATGGTAAATGTGGGTAAGGATACAGATTAAGGCACTGGAGCTGCTGTCCTGTAAGAGGTGTTACAGCCCCTGCCTGCCTCCTGCCTTCACACAAACTCCATGGGTTTAAACAAGCCTTTCTGCCTTTTTAAGTTGTTCACATTTGATCCCAGAAAGCACCTAATAAATAGCAGTAAGTCCACCCAAATAAAACTTATTGAACATTCAGCCTAAGCCATCTTTTTATAGATCTAAAACTATGTAAGTATATGCAAACACAATTATATGTCTCAATTTGCTTATTCCTAAGAAGTAGTTCTGATAAATACAAAAGCAAAGGGTGACTCTCCCTACCTACAAAGAAGCTATACTGAATTTCTATAAAAAACCCACTCAGGTTC
>BJBW01010543.1:1034-18619 GCA_004320125.1 Scolopax mira | reverse complement strand
CTGCAGCAATACTGCTTTTTGTGTTGCCTCATTATTTAATCCCAGACCTGGATTTAAAAGCACTCCGTACTACTACTCAGAATAAGGATTTTCCATAAAATTTAGACAACGAAAACTTTTCCTCCAAGCTCCTGGAAGACATTATGGTCGGCTCCTAACTACAGTTTTCCCCTTTCATCTTGGGTATACAACCCACCAAAGTAGCTGCTTTGGAGAGGTGTATTATCTCAGCATTCAAGAGGATAATCTGGCTGTTGGATTACTCCACAGATCCCTGCGTGCTGATGATCAAGTTCCCTCCCAGTGCCTGCAAAGCATCAGAATTACTTACTGCCTTCCATCAGGACAGACAATCAGAAAGCTCTCCGTGGGGCCAGGACACCATGCAGCCCTGTGCCCCCAAAACCACCAGCCAAACGACTGGGGGATAAGCCCCAATACTCTGGAAGAGACTGGATACTTGCAGATGGGACACAATTGCTCCAGAAGCACATCAGAAGACCTTACATGGCCACAAGCAACAGAACAGGTAAATCAACCCACGTGAGCAACGTAAGCTACAGTTCTTATGTTTCTGTGGATTAGCTGATAGTAAGCTCTCACCTACTACCATTTGACAAATTCTTCACATCACTAATTAGGCTAAAAGCTTATACCCGTTATTTGTAAATTCCCTTGAGTGGTCCATAAAGACATTTTAAAAAGAGAATTCTAAAGATTCTGCCATTACCATATTAATGTTGAATTTCTCATTTAAAAAAAATATATATTTCAGGTTTTCATTTCATTTTTTCATTCATTAATGAGAAAAGGCTGTTGAGTTTTGGTTTTGTTTTTTTTGGGTTTTTTTGGTTTGTTTTTTTTTTTAATTAAAGAATTAAGCACCATCTTAAATTTAATGGGAAGTCCCAGTATTCTTTAGGAAAACAGGCTTTTATCTACCTTTGTGGCTTCTAACATTTAGGCTTTTTCTCTTCTACCACACAGAAACTCTTTGGAGAAACTGAAACAGGACATCTTTTTGTTTGTTTGGGTCAGTTTAGTGGTTTTGGGTTGGGTCTATCCCTCCTCCCCCTGGTTTTTGGGAAGTGGGATACTGGGTGTGGATGTGTTTGGATTTTTTCTAAATGCCAGTTTTTTTCCCTCCTCCTTCTCAGAGCAGGGGTCTGTATTCCTTAAACACTCACACTACTGAGCTGATTTTCTTGACCAAATATTTTAGAGTTATGGTCACTTGTCATTTATTCTCCCATCTCACCACTAACTTGCAATTAACTGGGACATGGATAACAATGAAAACACTCAGGAAAGGCTGCAAATAACATCTTTAAGTACAAAAGTGCTTCTAAACACGACAAAAATAAAGTCTATTTAAAATCCTAACTGGTATGAACTAGTAATCCCCTAATGATGGGGCACAATGCTCACCTTTTATCCATCTCCTCCCCATTCCTGCTTAGCCAAAATAGCTAAAGGCTTCTTCTCTCTCTTCACCTGTTTCCCTAGTGCCCACAGGGACTTTTGGGCAAAACAGGCAGTATTTCCATTACAGACTAACAGTGAAGTTCTGCATCAGCTCTAAGGAGCAGCTCTAGATTGTAACATGCATTGGATGTCCCTGCCATACATGGCCAAGTTAGGGGCTGGGGAGCTCTAGACAAGGAAATGAGAAGTTGTTTGGTTTGTTTCTTTCTGGTTTTGTTTGTTTGTTTGTTTTTAATTTGCTGTGAATCCAGTTCCTTCTAAAGAACTCAAGGAGGAGAAAGAATTGGTGTTGGATACTTCAGTGTCATAGCTGAAGCAAAAAAGGGTACCAAGACTTGAATATTTTAAAAAGCCAATAAGATAGTTTGTTCCACAAAGCATCTGCTGAATATACCCTCACTTTTTATTTTTGCATCTGTTACTTCACTGAAATTCACACAGTTAGAAACCCAATGGAAGTAAAAGTGACACAGATATCATGTACAACGTAAAAATTCTGGCAACATTTTTTTTTGGTACCAGAGGTACGGCACCAGATTAGAACTTGTCTTAATAGTTCAGTAATTCACCCTTCTTAGACTGAAATATCTAAATAAATTAGCAGCATCTGTAGACAAACTGAGTAGCCACCATGCTCCTGAGACCAGATTGCTCAACCAAGACTGTGTCTGCTTTCCAGGTTCCTTACACTACAGCTATAGACAGGGAATCCAACCTATTTTGGTCTCTTTCAGGTCAGTGAAACTGAGGTTGTTCATACTCAGTTTAAATTCACTGTGTGCTCCAGAATAACCCATCAAATTCCATTCTGGTTGGAAGGGTGGAAGGGAAGCAAATTCAGGCTTGAGGTAAAATAGCAAGAGTTGCTCCACTTATACACTTGTAGCATCTAATTGCAAGACCTGAGTTACATATGCTCATACTTCTAGAAATTTGCTACTTTTTTTCCCCTTAAATATCTAATTTAAACTTTTCAGGTGGAGATTAAGCTACTTTAGAGGTTAAACTGAGCAAGGCACCAAGGAAGAGTTCAGAGACCCATCCCAATGCATCCTTCTCCGCTGCCTCACCCCACACGAACTTTTTAAAGAAAAGCCTGTTTGCTGCCTCTCTCAGCCTGTACAAAAATGACACAAATTAATGTCCAATTCCTAAAATGATCTCAATAAATGAAGGTTCCTGTGGGGTCTGGGAAATGGAAACACACTGAAGCACTTGTGCTGCTGAAACCACCATCTAACTTCAAAAAGCTTATACGCTATAACTGGATTAAATGAAAAGTCTTGCTTAGTCTGATTTTAAGTGTATATGTAAACTTTGGCTAACAGGCAGGCTTACTAGCATTTTCAAGTCTCTTCCATGATATAAAAGGATACTAACAAGGGCAAAGTACTTCATTTAGGCAACTGTCTATGTAATACCTAAAAATATTAATAAAGTCCTAGTGCTTAAAGAACCAAAATAAACTAAAAGCAGAATTAACAAGAGCACAGAGTAAATCAACACTTTCCTATGTACAGCCACACGTTTCAGGCTCTTTCCAGTTTTTAAAACCACCCTTAAAGAACGTAGTCCCTGAGTGTGTACATGCTTTCACTCTACATCTATCCTAACTGAAACTTCCATTTTTATTACCTTTTTTCATAAATAAGCATATTACTCAATTTTACAAAAGGACAGCTTCATACTAACATGACAATTGAGCATTTAAAAGACATTATGATGCTGATCATCTGAGGAAAGCCTAACAAAGACCTGCAGGTAGCCTGCTCATGTGACTAAAGTTTTTTTATTATTAAAAAAAAAAAAATCTATTTCCTCTTTACTACTTTCCACCCTTCAACATCAAAACAAACCAAGAAAAATTTAAAAAACACTGGCAAGACAAATAGCATCTTTTAAGACCACGGCAACAGGAATAGATTAAATAGCAAACTGCACCAGTTTTACAACAGAAGAAATGTGAGATTTACCATACATCTCCTATTATTTTTGCTTTAAAATAAATATGTTCTTTCATCTCAACGGACTCAGCACAATAAACCTTATTCATATAATTAAAAAGATATATAAAACAAACTTTTAAAGTGTAAACTGATGCACACAGTACCTGAGACACTGCACAGATACCCATTCTCACTTTGATGCTCCAGGAATTATTTTACTAATACACTTTGTTGAACTAATTGAATACCCACAAGAAGAAATAGCATTCAAGCGCTGGCCCTTACTAATGGCAATTCCACGTGGCCTTAAACTGATTACATGACCTAAAGCAGATGAGATATAAGATATAACACCTCTACCAGAGGAGAACTAGAATGTGTGGGTTTTGCACTGTCGCTACCCAATAGTTTTCACTCCTTTCTCTTGCCCTGTCAAAGCCCAAAAGTCATAGAAAGTCACCACTCTGCTGTTTGGCTTTGTTATTTTTATGCTGAATGTCATCAGATGCTGAGCTAAAAAAAAAAAAAAAAAAAAAAAACACACACACACACAAACCACCAGCCATTGCTTTTTCTATACTTAAATTACTTAAAGAGAAACAAATTAGGCTTCTGGTTTTCAGACATTACTGTCATTTCTTTTAAGTAAATTTCTCTGAAGACTTCTCCCCAGAAATGAAATCCTATTCAATTACACAAAAAATTGCATGGACAGAACTACACCAAATAAAATTATTTCATAGCTATACTTACAGCAAAAATTTACATGTTATTTAAAATTTTTTGAGGGGAGAGTATGCAGTTATAAAACCTCAAATTGTGTAATGCACCACTTTCAGTTGGGATGTAGAGCTAAATAATATACACACTTTGCACACATACACAATATTTTCTACATTAAGTTTTGATCTAAAGACAGGCTCCTGGGAAAAAAAAAAACACACTTTGTTAAAGATGTTTTAAGAAGTTGAATTTATAAAGGAGTAACAACCACACAAAGTTTTCTATTGTCTACAAAGCTTATTTTCTCCTTTTTTTTTTTTATAGGTCAATAATTTTGGTGAGGGTAAGTGCATTTACAGTAGTAAGTTCACATTCACAGTAAATATTTTGTATTGGCATAGTTAAAACATCACAGTTTGCACATAAAGAGTCTTTCACAATTTTTATATTTACTCAATGGAAATATTGTTAATTATATCTTTCATTAAACTCCATTTTTAAGAACTACCAGTACAATTTTCTGTGCTTTTGTCAAAGCAGCTTTCACTAACGCACACAGGTTTACACAGCATAAGATATGAAGGCAACCTCTGAGCTTTCATACTAGGCTTTCATGAAAGTCTTAGAGTATTATTTTGTTCTGTTCAACTGGAAGACTCAAGAACCAAAATTTAATTGTTCACAAAATTTAAATTCTGCAACGTTTCAATACTATAATTTCTTTCAAAGGCAAGTTACGTTGAAAAGTCGCCTGTATACAAGAGGTGTAAGTGTATTTTCTTTAGTAAGCTTTACAGTTAATATTTAGTCATTTCCCCCTGCTTTCATAATACTTTCATATTAAAAAAAACTGCCATGACAACAAGCGGCATATAAAGCAATTATAAGATAACCGCTATCACCTTTTTAATATCTCCATTATTTTTCATTTTCTTTTTCACAGAAATCATAGGATATAGTGAATGTTTTGAGGATTAAGATCATAGCAAGCATTGACTTCTTCACTGTCACTGTAAGTTTAAATACACTGCTATGACCAGAAACAAAAAAAAATAAAATAGTTTACATTTTTGCACTAAACCCACACTTTTTATACAGCGTAGTGTTTAACATTTACACTTAGTTCACTTTGTATTAAACTGAGCAAAATTGTAAATTTGGATCAGTTATTTTCAAAGCAGAGAAAAGACCTATATGGTACAGCTAACCAGTTAATTCATAAGTATAATTTGCAAGTTAATCATTATTAACATCAAGGTTATTTGCATTTAGTTTTCAAATTAGTTTGCATTGTAGTTTTCAAATGCATTTATTTCAAATGCATAATATTTTGCTAGATATTTCAATTAAGATTACGAACAAAGTTCATTATGAATGATGATGCTAATTTTGACCAAGTTTAATAAATTATTTATTAGCTAATTACTTCAAATTTAGTTTTGTATACAGATGTGTAAACTTATTACATACCAAGGCAGTAATTACTGTCTTATTTTTGCAATCATACAGTACTGATTTGTTAACAAAGATACCTAAATTAAGTGGTACCTGCCCCCATTAGTAGACCAATTTTCTTTTACCAGAGAGCATAAACAGTCTTTCAAAGCTTTGAAATTCAACAGTGGTATCTGCACATAGATATGCCCAACAACTGAGGATATAAGAATACTTTAAGGAAATAAAGAGGAGGAGAAAGCTAAAAATACCAAGTTAGAAATATTAAAAAAAAATCTCCACAAGGAAAACTATGATGTTGCAAGTTAAATATTCAATCACGGAAAGAAATCATCCTCTTTAGGAGCTACTGATCATTTTCTGCTAATGCTACCGTTTGTGTGACGTCCTCTTCATTCATCTCCCCCACCATCATCCCCCTCCCCCTCCCCAAAAAAGAAAAAATATGCAGCTCATTTCAAACTATGCTGGCATCAGCTCTGTGCCTCGTCCTGAGCTACCCAATAAGAGACAACTACCAGTAACAACCAGAACTGGAGCCACCAAAAGCCTCCAAACAAAGCAGCCTCTCCCTCCCTCTCCTCCCCCCAGACCTCAAAGACGTGCTTTAATAACTCGTCACCACATGCCCGTTATCCACAGAGTGCAAGGCAAGTTCAGGGAGATGGGTGTTGGAGGGGAAAGCAACAGGTCGGGGCACCTGCTCAGCCCCCCCAAACCAGGCAAAGCTCTCCTCATCTGGCCCCACATCTCATCGGGTAGGACACGCACCACAGCCATCTCCAGCCAACTATCATCACTGCTCAAATGCCGTTTCTTCCTCAGGAACTCACAGGGCTTCATCGTGATGAAATATGACTAAGTTTTGGACAGATTTTTCCATGCCCTGCCTTTTATTCTTTTTTTTTTTTTAAAAAAAAAGGGGTACCACCCAAAATGATACACCCAGTGACACGACTCAGAATGACGGGAAAGAGCGGCTTTCTGGAATACAGAGCCACATGTGATTTCTACCAGCACTCTACAGCTAAAATAAAAAAAAAAAAGTTAAGATTGCTTGAACTTTCATTTGAAAAAAGCCATTTTGAAGGGCTGCAGTACAAAAGACAGCGCTGCTATACAGCGGGAGACTGACGTAACCACACGTGCAACGCCGGGTCTGTGCTGCCGTTCATGCATTCAGAAGTAGCATTTTCATGTTAAGATGCTGAACTTAATCCAACATATGCAAAAAAAAAAAAAAAACACCCAAAACCCAAAAAACAACCCAGTTAACAGTCATAGGAAGCAAACTGTGTGGCCCAGGTGATGTGAGAAACGTGCACAAGCTTTTAATTCGCCACAGGGGCGGGCAAAAGCCAACCCCAGCAAGTGAACTTAATTTTGTGATTTTACTGAAGCCAGTCAAAGGCAGAAGTAAAGCACCCTAAAAGCTTGAAGAGCTCTACAAATTATAATAAATCTTCCAAATCTTTTCCCCAAGATTAGCTTGAAGGAGTGATGCGTGACCTCAACTCTATATGGGTTAAGAACATACCACACACCTGATAGGATGATTTTGCTCATGATTTGAGTTCATCTGAACAACTGTCATCAATCTCAGTTGTACAAAGGGTGTGTATTCCACAACTTCAGGTAAAAGTTTGCAGTTTTATGTTAAAAGCAGAATTTGGGGTGTGTTTTCATGTCAATCCTTACTTCTCATTTAAGAAAGCAGCCACAGCAGAAGAAGGGGTAGAAATCACATTATTTATAAAAATTCCCTCTCTACTGCACAACGGAAAAAGTGGAAACTTCTAAATATATATATATGTAAATCACTCTAAGCAAACACATTGTTAATGCAAACAAAATAAGCAACAACCCAAAAACAGTTACCAAACAGAACAAGACCTCAACTCTTGCTGTTAGGACTCAGACCATCACTGAGAAACAAAAACTATTTCATAAATAAACAGTCACCTACTTTTTGACTATAACAACTTCATGCAGGTTGTTTGGGTGTTGGTGAGTTGTTGGTTTTGGGGTTTTTTTTTTGAGGATGTTTCTTCAGTGTTAAGAGAATTAGTTTAATAGGGTAAGTATTCTGGTACATCTTCAAATTAAACGTTATTAGCAGTGTAAGAACAAATTTATACCACTGCTACTGAGCACCAGCATTAAACTCTGAAAAGAAATTTAATGAGTACACAGTATTTAAAATATATATATATATATCTCTGCTCCAATTTTAAGAGCTGTTTTTCATGTATTTTGTACAGGTTTTCAGAATCTACATGAATACCTGTGCTGTGCCCTAGGTCCTCCAGTTCCTTCATTAAGTGTTAGTAGATCTACAGACCACAAGCTAAACTACATGCTTGCCATCCCTGAGTGTGCATTTGAAAATGAAAGAATCTGAATTTGCAGTGTTTTAAGCGCCTATCAGCCTTGAAAGCTGCACATTACTTAAAAGCATCCTACATTAAAAATTTCTGTGCGGGTGCAAAGGTCATACAATCAAGTAACAAGTATTGAGATATCCCAGCCCTTCTGTTAAGGTCAAAAGGAGCACCTCCCAATTAGCAATGGCAGTTTTTAGATCTCTGTCACCAAGTTACACTACTGCCCAGCACCACCTATAACTTGCTAAAATAACCAAACTTCTACTAGTGAAGAATAATATATATGCTCGCCGAATAAGAACTCTTGCTGTTGATGAGCACCAGCACCCGCTGTGATCAATACCACTAAAAGACACTTAGCATTGAATCCCTCTCACTTGACCCTGGCAAATAGCTCCCTCTGCACACCAGAGCGCTGGTTTTCCACAAAGGGGGATGCAATTCATTCAGGGATCCAGTTCCCTTGGTAAGAGAGACCCCTGTGCTCTTTACAGCACAGGGGTACACATCTATACAGGAGTACACATCTATACCAGGTCAGCAGCGAGGGGAACCCGTGAAAGCTGGTGCACAATCAATAAACTCACCCAAAAAATTATTTCAAAATTAGTAACAATATTCCAAGACACAGACAAATAAATTTTAATATTTTTTAGTTATCTATCACCTGCTGAAGGTTGCCACAAAACTTCCAGAGAAAATAATTTAAAGCACATTTATTGGAATTTTAATTCACATCAGGAAAAAGACAAGATATGGTTTACATTATAAGTCTAGTCTACTGTCTTGAATTGAAGTACTAACCTAAATTCCTCCGACATCCTAGAGATGATGTTTTTCAAGTACTGTCCTAAAGAGACATGGTTTTGAAATTTTCACTCTAGATGTAGGAGGAAGAATTGAGCTATTCTTCCACAATAACCAGGAAGCCACCATCACACAGAGAATCTCCCCTATGTATTTCAACCAAATAATCCACTCTTATTACCAAAAGTAAATTTCTGGATGATCTGTTCTGTAACTGTTTAAAAAAAAAAAAAAACACGAACAAAACACAACAACACTACACAAAAACTTGCATGTTTTTCCTTTGCTCTATGATATATGTGTTTTTCCTGTCAAAGCTAGAGCACACTTTTGTAAACTGGATTTCCCAGGAGCCTCCCCACAGCCAAGGGCTTCCTCCGAGGGCATGGAAGAAGGGGCAGGGAGAGAGTAGGATCAGGCTCTGGGATGAAAGCTGTGTGGAACAACGGCACAGCACAACTCACACCAGGGTTTGGGGGGCTTCCCCCCCCCTCACAGCTACCGCTCCTGCCCTGCTCATTCCTACAAAATTAGTCCTGCCTTGATCCATGCACCCGTTGGATGTTTAACGGATCATTCTGAATCCAAACACAACAAGCTTTTTACTTCATCCCTAATCATTATTTAGCATGAAGTTTCAGGGAAATAAGTAATGGCAAACCCAACTGCTAACTTAAGATTTTATCAACAGAAATTTCTCTTGACGCAGATTATAGTTCCCTATAACTGGAATTTTGATTTCCGTGCTACAACTTTTAAGGCTCCATTAAGGCAAAGCAAGCTCTATTTTTGAGTAAAAACCTATAGAATCTGTGCATTTAACATTTAAAAATAAAAATCAAATCTACCAAAACAATAAAGCACTGCTCTGTGTATTAGACACATGGTGTAGACGACATATTTTAAAATAGCCTTCCTAAAGTTCAGATGAGCATGAAAGTTAATCTTTCAAAAGCGAACATTCAGCTCCAGTTGTGTTCAAGTGTACTAGAACTAGCAGAAGAAACCCTCAACCTTACTATTTTTGTAAATTCTCCAGATATTTTTAGCTGGTCTCTTCTTAAACTGCAAATTATTTTATGGTAATATAACTCCTAAAAAGCAAGTGTGTATATATATATATACACAGAGAAAGACACGGATACACACATTCTCTTTGAAAGGCTTCTCTGCACTATTCCCCACCATTCAGAATATAGCCACAAAATGAGCAAGACACCAAAAATTAAAATGGAGACCTTCCAGCTGAAGGTCTTTCATTTCAAGACAGTTTCATCTCAATACTTAGTCCCATGCCCAAGAAGAGCCAGATCCCTCTTTGCCTCCTTGTTACCTGCGCTCTTACCCAAATTTGAACTTCATTAAAAAATGCAGAGTGCCTCATTTTACCTCTCAGGGGCAGTATTCCATCCAGATTGGCAAAAGGACAGTTTGAGTTGATGCTGTTTCCGCTGCACCACGAAGAGGCAGGCGATAGGGGAGGCACGTGGCTGCTAAGGCTACACTGCACAGGAGACAGATTTTGTGCTACAGGTTTCTCTTGTGCCAGCTGCCGAGATAATGCACTTCAGCAAAATAACAATTATTATAATTTATTATAATTCCCCATTTTGGAATTTCAATGCACTTGCAGGGCAAAAAAAAAAAAAAAAAAAAATCAACACACAAGCAAATGGAAAACACTTTTTTTAGTCCCACTCTTAACATTTACCCTAACATTGGTCCTAGTAACACACTTTATTTGCTAAATATCTAACTGCAAGCATCAATATTTTCTTCTGGGTTAAATATATGCATCATTCAACACACACTCGTAAACTAATATCGCAGATTTTTGAAAGAAGCAAAACCAAGAGAGAACACAATAATTTTTTTTTTTTTTGGTCAATTACCTGAAACACACCCAAACACTCAGGAGCTCTTGCTCCCATATAGAAACTTTTCAAACCCAAATTACTTACTCCAGGTGACGAGAAGAAACAGCTGAAGTGCCCACATGGATAAAGGTGCCCAGAGAAGCTGGGTGGCACCAGTAAGCACTGGACTGATTTACTGACCTCCCCAGCACACCCCAACCCTGGACACCTGGGGAGATTTTGGACAGCACATTCAGCAATATTTTCTTTATTTGGACAGCAAACGTAAGACTCATATTGCAAAGATGCAGGATGGAAAGGCACACAAGTGCATACACCTGACATACCCAGGAATAAGAAAAAAAAAAAAAAAGAAAAAATATAGGGATGGAATCGTCAGAGTAAAGCTACAAAATAACACATGAGTATTTCTGGTAACAATGTCACATTTCTAGAAGAAATAAGGAAAATAGAAGGTTCTATCTTAGCCTTCAATAGTAATTAGTATATAACAGCATATAATTCTATATTCTGCATCATTAGAGATAAAGAATGGACTGATGTGCAGGTAAACATTTTGCGTATGAAAACAAAATGAAAGAACACAGATTAAAAGAGAATGACATTGAAGCGCCCTGGAACTACATAAGGCACCTCAGTATTGCTAAGAGCATCGATCCTGTCCACACTTTTCCACCTACCCTGCTCCTTCTATAACACATGAAAAGTTATCCTCCTTAAATTTTTACAGCATTTAATTTTTGCATCCATTCCCGATTTATTTACTGACTCTGAATAATCACGTTCCAAGAATAAATTTGATTCTCCAATTACAATGAAAAAAAAAAACCCACCCATCAATATTGCCCTATGCTTGTCTCACTGTGCTCGTGTAAGGATGAAATCATCAGAAAAGAGTCTTTAGCTGTGCTCCATGGCACTATGTATTTGTTACCAAAATCCCAGGAGAATAAAATCCTAAAAGCTAAAATGACATTATGGAGAGGAAAAGGTTTAAGGAGCAAAGAATCTTTTTTTGTGAGGTTCCCTGAAGGGCTACCCGTCTGTACTTCAGCATAAGGTGTATTTTAATTCCACCTGTGTTTTTCTCTCTCATGGCCATTATGGGAAGCTTCAAATTTTCTTTTAGGTAGGTAGGTAAATCCCAGGCTATTTAGGAATTTTTCAGGTCAAAATTAAGCATTAGAAGTCTACCCAGTAGCTAGAAGCCAGAAGCCATAAAAGGACTCCAGCACTGCAGAGTCCTATGCGCTGCACTTAAAAGAGCAACTGAAATGAACACAGCCCCACTTTACAAAAATACCACCTTCAAGGTCTCAAAAACGTGGAAAAATATTATTACCCCACTCTTGAGAGGAAGAAAAAAAGAAAAAGGAGAAGTTAAATAGTTTAATCATTTCCTGATTATATTTCACTACCCTTGAATTACACTTCCAAAATTTTATATTTTTTTCCAATTCCACCCCTTCAAAATTTACCATATCTACACACAGTTTAAGGTCCACTACAAGAATATTCTCAGGGCACCTTCTGTAAAGGGAAAGGTAGCAACAAGAGAGTAGGACCAACCTTTCAGGACATGCATTTAGGGCTGATTCATATACTCCAGGTTATTTTTTAAAAGCTACAACAAGAAGGGATTTTATTATTTTTTTTAATTAATGATCTAACAGCATGAGGAATTCTAAAACTTAAACTCCCAACAACATAATAGTTAACAGGGTTAGTGAAGAACTATCTGTTCTTGCCATAATGACTCATTGTCTATGTAGGAATCACCACAACTCTCCAGGTTTGTTTCCACTCTAATTGCAAGATTTCAAAGATTAAAAAAAAAAAAATAATAATTTCCTGTTCACATCTACAAAAGTATATGTGGAAACAGAGTAAAAACACAAAATCACTATGCAAAGTTTTGGCCCTTCACTCTTGAAAACATTCTAGTTTGGACCCAAGCGTGGTCCTCCACCTCTCTTGGTGGAAAAGAACAAGAATACAGCTAATAAATGATGCGTTTTCTGTCACATCTCCTTACATTCAGCATGTCTCTCCCTGCTTGATATTTACAGAAGCAACACTGAAAATCAATACCACAAAAATATTTTTTTAATAACTATGACCACTGTAGCCACCATACACACTTTAGCCTTGTGAAGCTGGTTCCCACTGCCTTCCGCACACCAGATACAAACTGAAAATAGGTATTATACTGAAAATTAGGAATACAATCCCATACCCATCCCACAGTGTAACGTTTCCCCCGGAACAGAGATGGTGGCATGAGCAATTTTGGGCCTGTTTGCCTGAAATCAGCCTTCCGACACTTCAGCTTTAGAGGCGAAGCATGGCTGGCAGGTCACTGCAGCTCCCTAAGAGGCAGCATTATCTTTAAGGCCCACCTTTGCTACTGTCTTCTCCTGCTCCTCTCCCAAACAAACCCCCCAGAAGAGAGGTAGTGAATTTATTTTCTCAAAGAACCCTCAAGGTGAGGGGAGGGGAACCAACAACTTTCTAATTGGAAAGATCACCTTGTCATTATCACAACTGAGGTGGTGTGAGCATTTTAGGCACCTGAAGGCCCCAGGAGCACCAGGTCTGGGTGGGAAGCCCATCTGGAGGTGGGAACCAGAAGACTGCTGCCAGGCACATCCCCCAGGTGCCCAGAGTTAGGGCCTGCCCTCCCCCCTCATCACACACAAGTGACATCAGGGCTATTTGAATAATCAGATTGCAGCATACATCTTCTTGCAAGATACCAGCTGCTCTTTCTTGGGTTGCAGGGAGGTAGGACCCAAAGCCTCCTACCACCAGTTTCATGGGCACGGCTGCACGTACGCTATGGGCTGCCACCACCCTCCTCCCGCATCCCTGCTTGGCCAGGAGAAAACCCATTAAAGTAGTGATGGTGACTAGCAGTGCCCTGCCTTCCCTCACCGAGCATGACCAGCGGCCGGAATTATCACAATGCCTTCGCCAACTTTCGCATAAAGTGACCTAAACCTTTAAATATTGCGAGAGCCTTCCTCCACACCATGGGGTCTGAATGCAGAAATGCTGCATTCCTTTGGCATTCCCTCAAGATTTCAATAGTAAATCAGGAATCTACTCCGAAGCTTATTAAATACTTTGCACCTCCCCCAAAATAATTCTCCACCCTTCCATGGAGGAAACCTTGACCAGGCCCCTTCTTTCAACTGCAGCTCATCCCCTTGTCTGTGTTTAAACACTTCTAAGGGGAATAAGAGAAGAGAGAAAGCCACACAGGGGCTCTCTCCTTCCTTCCACAGCAGGTAGGAAGGTAATTTTGCAAACCTGGGTGTGCCCACTTCAAATCAGAAGATCCAGCAAGGGCTGGAATGCAGTGACTACTGGGCCCAAGAATTTCACCCTGACTAACAAGCCAGGCACAATCCACCATCTTCTGGATTCAGCTCAACTTTATGGCAACCCTGGCTGACACCACCTCTTGACCTTCCTTTATGTGACAAGGATATGTATTGTACCAAACCCTCACCCTTTCCTCCCATGCACATCAGCTGCCTCTAGAGAAAGATACCCACAAACTACCTTTGCGAGTGGCAATATACACACTCTACTAAAAAAAAAAAAAAAAATAATATTTAAGGAGTGGAGATGGGACTCCCCATGAAGCAGCCTCACAGCAGCAGAGGTCAATGCAATGTATTGAATTATTTCAGTGCACTAGAAAACAACTTTCACTCTTATGAGGTAATCATTTGACCAAACTATTAATCCTACCCTCATGCTGAAAGACAGACTTGATATCTCCACTCTTTTCTTTCTTATTCCCCCCCCCCCCCCCCCCCCCCCCCCCCATGGTGTCACTGCTCTAACCCTATCTCTCCAGTACCCCCCTGGCCCCACAGCCTGCAAACACACTGGGTGGGCAACACACACCCCCCACACCTTTCCCTTGTGTAAAAAGATACAAAGACTCAAAGACGTCAAATAAGTTACTTTGAAAGACTCTTAATAACCAGTTTCACCAAAATACTCAACGTTTGAAAACTGTGGTTTTACACGTACCTCACAACTCTAAATAGTCGCCCAGTAAGCAATGTTTAGAGACATGGGAAAAAAAAAAAAATCTCCAACTTTTTGACCCACCCCCAAAAATGAAAAGCATTAGACATCTATAAAAGGAACAAGAGAGTCCCTTTTACATATGGAGGCCACTGAATGAATTTTAAGTGGCTTTCTGTATTTGATTTTGGGAGAGGGGGAGCGGAAACAAAGGGGAAGGAAGTGCAGTTACGACAAACGCAATTTAATTTTCTGTTAAACAGCAGTATAAATCTGAGCTATATCTGATACATTCCAACATGATACTGCTCAATGAAAGAGTCTTTTAACAAATAAGGGCTTTGGGAGAGGCAATACGGCTATGCTGATACAATTACATTTGCAATTTTTCCTATATTATACCTACATGTAGGCAACACATGCCTAGAAAAGTGCTTAAATTCACTGCAGAATTCTTTTCAACAAGTTACAGACAGATGCATGTTTCTGGCAATTACTAGTCCACAGACAAATAGGAAGACATGCTACCCAACATGAAAAATGAACTTTTACACCATTTCAGCTGACAGCTGAAAGAACAGGAAAATACTCTTAAACACATTAAAATGATTTAAAAAAAAAAAAGTTGGGAAGGCCACGAGTGATTTTAAATTTACCTTAATGGGAGTGAAATTACTTTGTTTTCAACAGCATAAGTAGAATACTACTTTTTCAAGCTTAAGATTAACAAGCACAATAATAAATTTATTCATTACAGAGACTAATAGGAAATGATCAATTCTTATACGTCCCATGGAATTCCCTCCTTAAATCTAAAAATATATCCCATTTACAACAGTATTTTTATACACAAAAGATCTGAAGTAAAGGCTGCTGTAAATCAAAGCCACATACCTTACATATTAAATGAGAAAGAACACATACAGCATATTAATTTCAAATTAAAGGTATCAAATAAATATATCCATAAAGATTAGCAGGCTATGAATTGGTCCAGAGAGAGGCTTCCCCCTGCTTTACTAGAGCAGAAATTTCTCAAGTGAAGCCTTCCTCTAACACTAAATAGTAATTAAACTTCTAATTCTGCTAATGCCAAGACACAATGCCCATCAACACAGTTAATTCACCTTTTCAAATCAAATGTTTTAAAAAGACTGTACTTTTATAAATACCCCTGGAATAGTAGAAGCCCCTTTTAACAAAGTTATACAGACAGACATACTTCCCAGATTGAATAATGGAGTACAGGAACAAGCACGTGGAAAGTTTGATCTATTTTGCTTTTACTCTCCAGTGCACGCCAGGTTTTCTATAATCTAAGTATTTGTGGAAAAAAAAAAAAAAAAAAAGAAAGAAAAAGAAGGCTGAATTGCTGTAGGCAGTATAAAAATACTACCCTGCTTTGTTACAAGTATTGCTTTTTTACATGAGGCCCAAGAAAATTACTACCTTGCAAAAATTAAACATACGTTTAGAAATTAAGGATGCATAAATGCTGTCCTTATTGGGAAGAAGTCATTCTCCTGCTGCCTCTATAGACCAGCTCAAAACAGTGATGAAAAATCCTCTCTCACACAGATGAGACTTCTACTACGTGCCTATAAAATGCTGCAGACTCCAACATGGCAGGATAAAAACAGAAAAAATAAAAAATAAAAAAAATCTGTATACCAGTGTATTTACAAGATGCTTTTTGTTGCTGGAGGAAAGCTCATGTGCTTGCCCGTTACACAGTTCACAACACCACATTTCATTTCCTGCTAACACACAGATTTTAACTCTTCTCACGGGACTTTAAATGTAAAAATCTCCACAATCATTTGCCATCAGACCATAATAACTTGCTTCTCCCACAAAAAAAGCTTTTTCTTTTTTTTTTTTTTTTTTAAATAAATTATTAATTAAATGCCAGCACTCTTGCCCGGCCAAGACACTACGTTAGAAATACATGGGGTGATTCTCAAACCCTCTAGGACAGCACAGGGTTTAAGAAAGAAGCCCATTTATCTACAAGGAAAAGAAACACGAATCTAAGCATTTTTTCAAATAGCTTCCCACTGGGTAACGGAGTACAAAAAAAGGGGGGGGGGAATAAAAATAAATTACCTTTGTCTTTTAGGGACTGAATGTTCAACTTCTATGAGTTTCCCATGCAGCTCCACTTTACCTGCAGAGATAAAGAGAAAGGGGGGGGAGGAAATATTTGAGCGCGGCCGTGTGTCGTCCCGGTGCCCCGGAGGGGGTTTGCAGGGGGGTACAGCAGGGAACGGGAGCGCAACACGTTAACCCGGACGCCGGCGGAGCGGGGACACGGTGCCGGGGAAGGCGACAGAGCCCGGCGCCGCCGCCGCGGGGGGAGCCGGGGCTGCCCTCGGCGGGTCGTGTGTCCGTCCCCCCCGCCCTTTTCTCCAGCCCCGGTCTCCCGTGGAAGGCGGCGAGCGGGAACCGGGCTCGGCCCCGTGTCGGGGAGGGAGAGCGCCCCGCCGCTCCCCCCCACCCCGCACCGCCGCCGGGCCTCCGACTCCGGGCGGTTCTGTGCGCGGCAGCGGGCGGGAAGGGAGCCGAAACCAAAGCACCGAGCTCAGCCCCGAGAGCCCATCTATTTCCGAGGGAGCCTCTCTCCCACCCCGCACCAAAACCCCGCAAAGCCGCTCCACGCGGAAAAAAAAAAAAAAAAAAGAAAAAGAAAAAATTATATATTTTTTTTTAATTTAATTATTTTTAAGCACACAAAAACAGGATGTCGGGGCCAGGAGCCGGCGCGCTGCTGGAGGCGGTGATGGGTGCGTGAGAGCAGCGAAGAGAAACCGAAATAAATAGCAGGGCAGCGCGGGGGGGGGGGGGGGGGGGGGGGGGGGGGGGGG